>JBBPBX010018477.1:35185-45575 GCA_038048925.1 Garcialebias charrua | reverse complement strand
AAATAGTAAAAAAGTGTAACACTGTCCTGAGTTTTTTCATAATAGTATAAAAGTATGAAAATTAACACCAACACTGAAACACCAAACACCCCTAAAACACCAAACACCCAATGAACATAAGCATAAAATGAAATAATAAAAGTGTAATACTGTCCTGAGTTTTTGCATAGTAGTATAAAAAGTATAAAAAGTATATCTATAAAATAAACTGAAGGTTCTAGCATTGACATTTGCAAAGAGTGGCACAGCAGCATATAAGTTAATGTACACAGTATATGTATGAGGTAGTTGATGTTGGTATAGAGGCAAAGTGGCATATGCAGTGAGGCACATAAGGCACATTTGGCATCCTTAGATAAGGCTAGTCAGAGAATGCTGTATATGTATCTGCAGTAGTGTAGATAAAAGTAGTGTAAATGTAAACAGTAGTAATAAATGTAAAGCAGTAGTAATAAATGTAAACAGTATTAATAAATGTAAACAGTGAATGTAAACAGTAGTATGACTATAGGCAGTAATGTAATACAAACATTAGTGCAAATATGAGAAGTAGTGCAAACTGAATGAACACATGACCGAGAGTTTAGTGAATAACCCGTTTGATGACACAGAGTCCAGTGTTAAAAACTTTGTGTTGAGTGGTAATGTGTGAGAAAGTTTTTTGTGTTAAGGCAGTTCAAATGGGAGGGGAGGCAGAGCAGGCAGAGTGTTTAGCATTCTGACTGCCTGATGAACAGAGCTGTCTCTCATCACGACCTGATGAAGCCAATAGGACCACATCATCTGCAAAAAACAGAGAAGCGATTCTAAGGTCACCAAAACGGATCCTCTCAACACCTTGGCTGCGCCTAGAAATTCTGTCCATAAAAGTTATGAACAGAATCGGTGACAAAGGGCAACCTTGGCGGAGTCCAACTCTCACTGGAAACGAGCCTGACTTACTGCCGGCAATGCGGACCAAGCTCTGACACCGGTCGTACAGGGACCTAACAGCCCATATCAATGGGCCTGGTACCCCATACTCCCGGAGTACCCCCCACAGAACCCCCCGAGGGACGCGGTCGAATGCCTTTTCCAAGTCCACAAAGCACATGTAAACTGGTTGGGCAAACTCCCATGCGCCCTCCAGGACCCTGCTGAGGGTGTAGAGCTGGTCTAGTGTTCCACGACCAGGACGAAAACCACACTGCTCCTCCTGAATCCGAGGTTCGACTATCCGACGGACCCTCCTCTCCAGAACCCCTGAATAGACCTTACCAGGGAGGCTTAAGAGTGTGATCCCCCTATAGTTGGAACACACCCTACGGTCCCCCTTTTTGAATAGGGGAACCACCACCCCAGTCTGCCAATCCAAGGGAACTGCCCCCGATGTCCACGCGATATTGCAGAGTCGCGTAAGCCAACACAACCCCACAACATCCAGAGCCCTAAGGAACTCAGGCGAATCTCATCCACCCCCGGAGCCTTGCCACCGCGGAGCTTTTTAACCACCTTGGTGACCTCAGCACCAGAGATTGGAGAGCCCGACCCAAAGTCCCCAGGCTCCACTTCCTCATTGGAAGACGTGCCAGTAGGATTGAGGTGGTCTTCGAAGTATTCCGTCCACCGACACAACATCCCGAGTTGAGGTCAACAGCACGCCATCCCCACCAAAAATGGTGTTGGACACGTACCGCTTTCCCCCCCTGAGACGCTGGATGGTGGACCAGAATTGCCTGGAAGCCGTACGGAAGTCATTCTCCATGGCCTCTCCGAACTCCTCCCATGCCCGAGTTTTTGCCTCAGCAACCCGAGCCGCATGCCGTTTGGACTGCCGGTACCTATCAGCTGCTTCCGGGGTCCCACAGGCCAAAAAGGCCCAATAGGACTCCTTCTTCAGCTTGACAGCATCCCTCACCGCCGGTGTCCACCACCGGGTTCGAGGGTTGCCACCACGACAGGCACCAACAACCTTGCGGCCACAGCTCCGATAAGCTGCCTCGACAATAGAGGCGCGGAACATGGCCCACTCGGACTCAATGTCCCCCGCCTCCCTCGGAACGTGTTCAAAGCTCTCCCGGAGGTGGGAGTTAAAGCTCCGTCTTACGGGAGACTCTGCCAGACATTCCCAGCAGACCCTCACAATACGTTTGGGTCTGCCAGGTCTGACCGGCATCCTCCCCCACCATCGGAGCCAACTCACCACCAGGTAGTGGTCAGTTGACAGCTCCGCCCCTCTCTTCACCCGAGTGTCCAGGACATGCGGCCGCAGATCAGATGAGACGACAACAAAGTCGATCATCGAACTGCGACCTAGTGTGTCCTGGTGCCAAGAGCACATATGGACACCCTTATGCTTGAACATGGTGTTCGTTATGGACAATCCATGATGAGCACAGAAGTCCAATAACCTAACACCACTCGAGTTCAGATCAGGGGGGCCGTTCCTCCCAACCACACCCCTCCAGGTCTCACTGTCATTGCCCACGTGAGCGTTGAAGTCCCCCAGTAGAACAAGGGAGTCCCCAGGAGGCGCACTCTCCAATACCCCCTCCAAGGACTCCAAAAAGGGTGGGTAATCTGCACTGCCGTTTGGCGCATAGGCACAAACAACAGTCAGAGCCCGTCCCCCCACACGTAGGCGAAGGGAGGCTACACTCTCGTTCACCGGGGTGAACCCCAACGTACAGGCACCAAGATGGGGGGCAACAAGTATGCCCATGTAATAATATAGGCGGGTGATCAGTTTACTGATTTACCTATACTTGATGTAAATTGGGCAGGGTTTAGACTGACACAAATTATCATCAATAATTCATGGGTTCTCACTTTTTCACATTAGATTATACATCCGTGACTTGGTGATGGGATGTAAAATACATGAAACATTAATTTATGTTGAAACAGCAGAGCTGAATCATTTAATTAACAAATCATTAAATTACATCGCAAGTACATGATTGTATGATCGATCAGTTTCCTATATATTTACTTCAGCAGATGAAATCACGCATCCGTAACTTCTAGGAACAACAGAATACAGTTATGGATCTTATGATAACTTATATCTGGAGGCATTTAGCTTAGTTACTGGCTTAGGAGAATAAAGAAAAGTTTAGGAGGAGGAAGAAATTTGTAGGGAAGATGGAGAGGTGTATTATCTTCAAGTATTTACGACCAGACACGGCACACTCTTTGAGGGGTTTCCGCTGGACTTCAGGTCCGCTAGTGAACATAGACTTTTTTACCTTTGTGCAGATTCTCTGTCTGAAGCTCTGGTAAAGTAGGGCCAAACTTAAATGTGCACAGCTCGTTCCTCCAGCTACGTTTTGTAGGCAACGTGTTCGCGTTTTACAGCGTCTCCTGAGGTCCGCTTTGACCGACTCAAGGTAGCGGCGCTGTTCCGGTTTGGTTCTTCAAGATAAAAGATTCCTTGAGCGGAAAATTCATTCTAAGGTTCGGGTTTCACAGCAGCTTGCTGTAACCCTTTGCTGAGAAACGCAGGTCTACTTGGCATCTGACCAAGCGTCCACAGCTTAGAAGAGAACGTCAGTGCATCTCAAACTTCCTCCAGCACTGAAAGTTCCAGGAAGCTTGGAACTCTTAACAGGACCTGACGTCAGAGTTTTCTTCTCCGTTCATTGGTTCAATCGACCAGTGAATGGGAGGAGATTTGTTGACGTCAGGTGAACGTCAGTTAGGAATGTTTGGAAAACAAGAAGCAGACTGTTTCAAGAACAGAGGAAGAATGTTTTTAGAAACAGACAGAAAAGAGTCGCCAGTTAAATGAAATATCTGATCAACTGTTTCTAACTTCTAAACAAAATTGGAAAGTTCAGTTTGACACATTATTCAACTTTGTCATAGTTCTTTGACTAAGAAATAGTACCTCATAACTTGCCTTGGTCGCTGTATTTTGATTGGGAATCACTGTATCACTGTATTTTGATTGCACCACTCTAATTGCGCTGTTTCTTAGTAGGTTTTGTTCACTGAATATTGTATTGATGTTTTATGGTTTATGTTTTTTTTAATGTTTTATGTTTCTATATTTTATGCACCGTTATGCCGAAGCAAATCCCTAGTCTGTGAATCCTGTTCATTGACAATGGCAATAATAAACTGAATCTGAATCTGAATCTGAAAATAATATACCAGCATAGTAATGATCATTCACAGAAATACACCAGCATATTAAGAGTGACAACTCATGCAAATAACAAATGATCATAAAATGACAAAAGTTATTCTGTTGATAATATCGGATTAGAACAAAGTAAAAGAATAAGAGAGTCTCTTGTGATAAAATCAGTGTTCTGTGTTTCACTGAAAGATTCAGTGAAAACTGTTTTGAGGACCAAACTTAGCTTTTTTAGATTTTTCTACCTGGATTATTGAGCATGCATCAGGGTGTTTTAATACAGTTTCCAGAGAGACAAAGGTGTATCATTACACCCACTCCTGCTCGGCGCCTCTCACCAGGGGCAACTCCAGAGTGGAAGAGTGTCCAACCCCTCTCAAGGAAACTGGTTCCAGAGCCAGAGCCATGCGTTGAGGTGAGTCCGACTATTTCTAGCCGGAACCTCTCAACCTCACACACCAGCTCAGGCTCCTTCCCCACCAGAGAGGTGACATTCCACGTCCCAGCTTCTGTAGCTGAGGATCAGACCGCCAGGGTCCCCGCTCTCGGCCACCACCCATCCCACATTGCACCCGACCCCTTTGGCCCCTCCCACAGGTGGTGAGCCCATGGGAAGGGGGACCCACATCTCCTCTTCGGGCTGTGCCCGGCCAGGCTGGCTCCATGGGTAAAAGCCCGGCCACCAGGCGCTCACCAGCGCGCCCCACCTCCGGGCCTGGCTCCAGAGTGGGGCCCCGGTGACCCGCGTCCGGGTGAGGGAACATTTCAATCAATCAATCAATCACCTTTATTTTACCAGGTAGAGCCCGTTGAGATCGAGATCTCTTTTACAAGGGTGACCTGGTCAAGTGGTCAGCAGCACACGTCACATGGTAATTGACAATAAACATTTGCATTTATCAAAAAAGAAAATAAAGAAAACTACAATCACAGTAAATAGATGTTGACAGTTCAAAACCAACAGGATATGACAGATTTCTATATACATTATATACATAACAAGCAGACAGACATCGGTTGGGTAGATAAAGTTAAAAAATCAACAATGCCATGTAAATTGTACAAGTAATGTTTAGAAACATCTGCAAAGGTCAAGTTTCTTGAGGACATTTTCTAATACGGTTGACATAAAGGAACCAGGAGAGATGAATGTTGATAGTCTCAGATCTTTCTGTAAGTTGTTCCAGGCTGAGGGGACGGCGAAGCTGAATGCTCTTTTTCCTAGTTCAGTTCTGACCGGAGGAACTGACAGGAGGACTAAATTGTTAGAGCGCAGGGAGTAATGACTGTGTGATGTTTGTATTAAGGAGGTGAGGTATGACGGGACTAGGTTTAGGAGGGTCTTGTAGATGAAGGATATCCAGTGAGTGTATCTGCGAGTGCTGAGAGATGACCAGCCAGATTTGACGTAAAGCTCACAGTGATGAGTGCGATAACTGGAGTCAGTAATGAACCGAAGGGCACCGTGGTAAATGGAGTCTAAGGACTGTAGGTATTTTGATGCAGCACTCATGTACAGCACATCACCATAATCTAGTATTGGCATGAATGTTGCAGCTACTAATGTTCTCCTGGCTTTGCATGAGAAGCAGGATTTGTTTCTGAAGAAGAAACCTAGCTTCAGTTTGAGTTTAGTGGCCATTTTGGAGATGTGGGTTTTAAAAGACAGTTCAGTGTCAATGTTGAAACCTAGATATTTGTAGGTGGAGACCATTTCTATTTGTTTTCCCTCTTGGGTTCCAATTTGAGGTGGGTTCTCTGGTTGCTGCTTTCTGTTGGCAAGAACCATGAACTTGCTTTTGTCGGCATTTAGGACCAGTCTAAGTTTTTGCTAGCCTGGTTAAAACCAGACCCTTGTCCTTCACTTCGCTTCGTACTAGGGTCTGGGACTTCTCCCATAGACAAGGATTTCTCCGGTAGATTTTTGACCGGACCAATCAGAGAACAGAAGGCGGAGTTTTGAACGACGTCGACTGACGTCGTCAGTTAAAATGGCTGCCGCCACAAAGGAATTTTCAAGAAAACAAGGTAAAAAACTATTATTTCTTTGCTGAGAAAAAATATATTTCTTAGCTGACGTTATATCAGAAGTGTTCCTGAGCTTAACAGTTCCTAAATCAATTCACGAAATGGTCAAATCTGCTGGATTTAAATTGTTTCGGTTTGACATTTTCCAAACAGCCTCGGGTGCGCTACGAAAATAAATGATAAAAAATCGAATTTTATCTCAAATGTTTCATCCAGGCCAACAGTCAGTAAATTAGAGCCATATAATTACACACTGGTAGCAGAAAAAATATCCACCGAGTGGTTTCTGAGCTATTTATCTGAATATGCCTGGACCTCGCCAGGCTAAACTAACAAAACTCCGCCTTCTGTTCTCTGATTGGTCCGGTCAAAAATCTACCGGAGAAATCGTTGTCTATGGGAGAAGTCCCAGACCCTAGTACGAAGCGAAGTGAAGGACAAGGGTCTGGTTTTAACCAGGCTAAGTTTTTGCAGACGTGACTGAATAATATTAAAAGCATCCTGAAGAGAGGTGAAAGCTTGGCTGAGGGAGGATGAACAGCAATAGATGATGGTGTCATCTGCATAATAATGGTGGGAGGCATTTGACAGATCACTGCAAAGATCGTTGATGTATAGAGAGAAAAGAATGGGACCCAAGACAGAACCCTGTGGCACCCCTTTCACAACATCTAAGGTAGAGGAGGATCCGGCTACATGAACAGACTGCGTTCTGTCAGTTAGGTAGTTGGTGAACCAGGAGACTGCAAGTTTTGATAGACCAGAGTGTTCCAGGATGTTCGTAAATAGTCTGTGATCAACTGTATCAAATTTAGTCCATTTATTGTACTCGTCATAAGGGGTCTTTGGGCTGCACTTTGTCTGGTCCCTCATCTAGGACCTGTCTGCCTTGGGTGACCCTACTAGCCCCTGACAGCATAGCTCCTGATCATTGGGACACTCAAACCCCTCCACCACGGTAAGGTGGCAGCCCAGGGAGGAGACTAAAATACATGTACCATGATTTAGCTTAATATTTGTACAGATGTGCTGAGTTGTAGCCATTATTGTGTTTCTAAAGTTCAGTTGACTGTGGCGAACATCGTAAACATGGTTGGCTCTAAAAGTTAGTCAGTTGAAGATAAACAGCCAAAGACTACTTTCTGAAAGCTTAATTGAAATCTGTGCAGTCGTTCTTGAGATATTTTGCTAACAGAAACACAGTGGACTACTCCAATAGCTATTTGCAAAGTTTTCAAAACAGATTCTGTGTGATTAATTAGTGATGGAGGATTTTTAAACACCTTCACCTTAAACATGAACCACACAACATTCTCTAACAATTAGTACTTGGAGTGTAAGTTAACTCTCAGCTATAACCAGACTAAATTTTAGCTCAATATCTGTAAAAATTGGCCTACTCACAATTGAGTTTGTGTTTGCCAAGATCACTTAGCTGTGGCTGCCATCTTGAAAGGTGCTGACTCCAAAAGTTAATCAGTTATGAACGTTCATCCACTGATTACTTTCTGAGCCTTTCTATAAAATATGTCCAGCGGTTCATGTGCTGTTTTGCTAACAGACAGACAGGAGCAAAAACACAATTTTTTGCCTTCAGTGGTAGTCAGTAATAAGCATCCGGAGATTATTCATACAAATATTTTTTGTTGCTAATTAAATATCAAATATGATTCATTTAAATCAAATAAGATGATAAATAAATAAAAAAGAAGCAAGCTAAGCTGATGCCTCAACTCCAGTGAAAAACATAATTTCACCTCCAATGCTTTTAAGTTTGTTGTCGTAATTTCTCTCCACACAATATGTTCTGGTGCCACCTCAGCACTGATCATATTATTCAGACAAGAGGGCTGTTGTTGTGCTCCCACCCAAATAACGGGATGTGTTTTCCTAATCTGTCAGTGGCTGCAGGCTTGAAAGACTTCATTTTGGCTGAGCAATGAAAGGCTCAAAAACATCAATATGGCTGAGCAGGATAAGAAGAAAAGGGCCATATTCCTGAGCTGTATCACTTTCCCTCCACACACACACACTCTATTTGTATGGTGCAGATATTGGGTCTCAAGCAAGAAATCAGGATTGCGTCCACCATGAATGGCAACATCCTTCTGCAGAAGTGGAATAGGAACGTTATACGGAACCAATGCATCTGGACTTGCACCCGACATCTCAACAAAACCACTTCGCCCTCTCAATATGTTTCCATCTCCATCGTAACCCGCAACGGGAAGAGGCTCGGATTAGGCCTAAACACACAATCGTGTCGGCCGAGCCGTGACCGCCTGCCGCTCGAGTCCATGGAAATAAAGTCTGTGAGGAGGAGGGAAGAGGAAGAAACAAACAGGAAGCCCCGGTCTACTTCACGCACGCCTCTCGCCTCCGTTCTCTTTGTGCGTTTAACGTGTGAAAACGAATTGTCAAGAAGTAAAGAGGAACAGACAAGACAGTTTTCCTCGCTCGTCCTCATGCCTTTCACACCACAACGTGCACGGTTGATAACTAATGCAGGGAAATGTGCATGCTCTGGATTTCTTGTATATCTGAATGCGATTTGAAGGCTGTTTTTTTATGCTCAACGCCGTTCCCCTTGTCACGCTGTAAGAACATCACATTTGGCTACGTCCACCCATTTGGTTTGCAGAGCTCTGATGTATATGGATGGGCTTTGGGTCTGCGTTGTAACTGTCAGTGCAGAGAGGAGAACGGTCTCAACTAGGGGTGCGAATCTCTCAGTGTCTGGAGAAACGACTCGATTCCGATTTTTGGAGTCACGATTCGATTCAAAATCGATTTTTCGATTCAGAAACGATTTTTGATTCAGAAACGATTTTTCTATTAAAATGGTCATAAATTTAGTTTCAGTTTTGTAACTGACAAGCTGAAAAGAATAAACAACAATGTAAACAAATGGAACATTTATTTAAAACAATAATTTTAAACTGAGAATATTAAACAACAATGTAAACAAATAGAACATTTATTTAAAACAATAATTTTAGGTTCTGTACTGTATCAATATTTTTGCATCATTTGATATTTATACCAAAAATAGGAACAAATTATACAGGAATGCATTAAATTCTGTAACTTAAATTACCAGTATTAGGTTAGCTTAGTTGCCTGGACTTCTCTAAAACAATAAAAGAAAAAGAAAAATCTAGGAACAAATAATTCATCCATCCATCATTTTTACCCACTTCTTCCTTTCATCATCTTTACCCACTTCTTCCTTTAAGAGTCACGGGGGTCACTGGTGAGCAAACACAGCAAACGCCTCACTCGGAAAGCCCACTGCATGGCAGGTGATCCCACACACCCACTACACAGCTGCTTCAGACTGCTGCCATCAGGGAGGAGACTGAGGAGTCTCCAGGCTCGAACCAGCAGACTGAGAGACAGCTCTGTTCATCAGGCAGTCAGGATGCTAAACACTCTGCCTGCTCTGCCCCCCCTCCCATTTGAACTGCCTTAACACTAAAACTTTCTCACACATTACCACACAACACAAAGATTTTAACACTGGACTCTGTGTCATCAAACGGGTTATTCACTAAACTCTCGGTCATGTGCTCATACAGTTTGCACTACTTCTCATACTTGCACTAATGTTTGTATTACATCACTGCCTATAATCATAATACTGTTTACATTCTCTGTTTACATTTATTAATACTGTTTACTTTTTTTACTACTGCTTACATGTAATTACTACTGTTTACATTTACACTACTCTAATATCTACACCACTGCTGATACATATACAGTGTGCTCTGAACGGTCTTACTTAGGGATGCCCAATGTGCCTTACTGCATATGCCACTTTTTGCCTCTATAACAACATCAACTACTACCTCATACATATACTGTGTACATTAACTCATACGCTGCTTTGCCACTTTGCAAATGTCAATGCTAGAAACCTTTAGTTTATTTTAGTTATACTTTTTATACTCTTTTTTATACTAGTATGCAAAAACTCAGGACAGTATTATGTTCATTAAATGTTTAATGTTTTAGTTTTAGAGTTGGTGTAAATTTTCATACTCTTATACCACTATGCAAAAACTCAGGACAGTGTTAGTTTTACTATTTTATGCTTATGTCTATTATTATATGTTTCAGTGTTTCAATGTTTAGATGTTTACTGTTGCACCGAGGGACTGAGAGAAACGCAATTTCGGTCCTGTGTATGTCCTGTACAGTACATATTGCAGATCTGACAATAAAGTTGACTTTGACTTT
>JBBPBX010018477.1:0-34689 GCA_038048925.1 Garcialebias charrua | reverse complement strand
TTTGTATATACACTGTATATAAAAAAGTAAACTGACTTCAGCCTACCATAGTGCATTAACCTTTCACTCAAAATAAAATACAGACTTCCATTTTGTTTTTTGTTTTTTTACATATTGATTCATATTTAGTAATAAAAATAAAAATAAATCGATTTTGGGGCTTTTAGGATAGATTCTGAATCGCCAGGACTGAGAATAGATTCTTTAAAAACTCAATTTTTTGTCCTGCACCCCTAGTCTCAACGCTGCTGCTTTTTTCTCCTTTCCCCTCACTCGCCGTGTTGTCCGCCTTTTAGTTTTTATTATTCTTTTACACAAGGGGAAAATGAGGAAGAGCAAAAATCCACGTATGAAAAGTAAAACATGAGAGAAAGGTGAGAGGATGGGAAGAGGGTGTTTGGAGGCGGGGGTGCATAGGAAGGAGAGGCAATCTCAGAAAACAAGAGGGCTTTCAAAAGTAAGGGATGAAAGCTGGTCGGCTGTTATTTTTGAAAAATGATCCTTGTGTAGTGCTCCTCTTAAGAGCCAGGTACATATTATTTCATCTTCCTGAGGACACTCAGTGAGGGGTTTTGGCACAAAAAAACTCAGCAATGGTTTCCTTTTAAGTTTATTGTCCTTCATGTGGTTTCCGACAGGCGTGGTTTAATTCATTCAGAAAGGTTCTTGAAGCAGATTTGGTGAAATTCAGAACATTCAGATTTGTTATATGAGGTAAAATGATGTCTTTATATTTAAATTAAAGGTGTAAAATAACTTAAAAATCTGCCCGGAAGTCCATTTACGTGTAAGCATGCAATTAGTGCTCAGACTATAAGTTGGGGATGACTCTCGGCTATATGCGCTAAAGTTTAGCTGTAAAATTGACTGAATTAAAGCCATTTTTGTGTTAGCTAAGATTTTGTCGCTGTGGCTGCCATCTTGAAAGAGAATCACCCAAAAAAGTTAAGCAGTTATGATAAACCATTGATTACTATGTGAAAGTTTCACTCAAACCCGTTCAATCAATGATTTATGACATTTTTTTGCTCATATTATGAACAAAAATCATAATTATTTCGTCGTCACCTTTGGTTTCAGGTGATAACAACTCTGTTAAAATGTATCATGACTCGACACTTCTTGCTTCTTTGGAATCAGGTTTTGCATCTTGAAGCCAAACTGAGACTGCATTTCCTGTGAATGCTTATTGCTCAAGAACTTGCTGAAAAACAGCTGAAATTAGCTACAAACATGCTGAAATGTAGCTGAAATGGAAGAACATGCTTAGCAGAAGAAAGCAGAAATCACATGTTTGCTGAATTAAGTTTAAATAAGCAGAAATTAGCACAAAAAATAGGAAATTATAGCTATAAAAGCTGAAATTAGAAAATAAAATGTCTGAAATGGCAGAAAGAAGAGAAGTGGGAGGAGCTGAAATGAGCTAAAATGTGAAAAAAGCTGAAAAGGCTAAGTTTAGCACAAAATCAGCTAAAAAGTAACTGAAATAGCAGAAAAAGCGGAAACAGGCATTAAACAGCTGAAAGGAGCATAACAAGCTGAAATTAGCAGAAATAAGTTAATTAGGTGCAGGACCGGCACAGAACTGGACCTCTGCCTTGCTCAAAGGTTAAAGATCAGAGCGATTGATGATTTATAAACCCTTACGGTTGTTTCGCTGACTACAGTATGATGTTCCTGCTGGAAGAGCCTTCAGCACTACAGCTAGCTGCTACTGCTGTGTGAATATTTTATGAATTACTGTAAAATTATTGAGAGCAGGTCTGTGGACTCAGACCAACTACGAAAAACTTGAATTTATCTGAAAATAGCTGAAATTAGCTAAAAATAAAAGTAGCTGAAAATGTAGAAAAAGCTTAAGTTAGCAGAAGAAAGCAGAAAGAACATGTTTGATGAAAGAAGCAGAAATTAGCACAAAAACTGGAAAAATATTTGTAAAGCTGAAATTAGCAACAAAAAAACACTGAAAAGTAGCTAAAAAGGCAGAAAGCATGCAGCTAATGTTACAAGAAGAAGTGGAGAGAGCACATTTTTGCTGATTTAGATTGAAAAAGTTGAAATGAGTGCAAAATATGTAGAATTAGCTGAAAAAGCTTAAATTAGCACAAAACAGCTATATAGTAGCTGAAATATTAGAAAAAGCTTAAACTTGCAGAAATAAGCTGAAAGGAGCATAACAAGCTGAAATTAGCTAAAATAAGTTAGAAGAAGCACAAAAATTTTGTCGTTAGTGAAAGGAGCACAAAACAGATGAAAAAACAGCTGAAATTAGCTGGAAAAAAGTTTAAATCTGCACAAGGAAGCTGAGCTGAACCAGAACAAAATGTGAAAGGAGCAGTAAAAGGCTGTAAACAGCTCTAAAGAGCTGAAGAATGTAAAATGAGCTCAATTCATTTTCTATGAGGAAAAAAGTGGCAGAAAAGGCTAAATATTTCAAAAACCTAAAGTTGCACCAATACCAAAAGCCATAGCAGGATTGTCCTGAAACAGCAGAACATTTTTGATGCAATTTGCTGAAATTGCACAAAAATTCTGGAACGAGAAAGATGCCGCAAAACTTACGGAAGAAAAATGGGTCACAATAGTGTGAATGTTTCGTAAACAATCACACGATAAATCCAAAGTTTAGTTTTGTATAAGATGATGAGAATAAATATTTTCAACTAAACTTCTAAAAGGCCTTCGACTGAATTCTCATCATGAGACATTTTCTCTCGCCATCACAGCAGCCCATACATCTGTATTGGAATCTGCGTTGTGTGTGTGAGTCTGTGTGTGTGTGTGTTCAACACGTGTCTCCTGTATCAATAGGTTAATAGCTCACATGTCAGTTTCAGTGAGTGGCTGATTAGTTGTGTGTTCACTAATCCACTGTGGGGCGGGGAACTATTGGCTTCCCCATTGATTTTAGCGTGGTGGGTAGGCAGAAGATAGAGCGGGGGGGAGATCTATTGATTGACCCCAAATTAGCCCACCTATCACCAACTCAACCTGCCGTTCCTGTACTCAACCATGGGCCTTCTCATTGGGCGAGCCCGCCGGCAAACGCTGGTTTGGGTTGGGAGCAGAATGTCTTTTTTTCATTTTTTTATTCTTGATTTGGAAGTGCTGCTTGTTTGTGATGTGGCTGTCACTTGATTGGCTGTCTTGTGAGGATGAGTGTTCTGTGTGGAGCCGTAGGGAGCAGCTGGTTCGGAAAGGCTTTGATGAGCGAAATAGCAGCACTTCCACGGGGACGGTGTTACTTTTGTGCTTCTGATCACAAAGTGTGACCTTATTTGTAATGGTTACATGTTCCCCTTTTTTTCCCCCTTCTATGACAGAAAACACAAAGAGGTGAATAAAAAAAATTACAACTTCTTGACATCCAAATCATTTATTGTCCCTTTTTGTCCTTCATGGCTGTCAGTCTTTTTTTCACCTCTTTATCTCTATTTTTGTGTCCATCCTTCCATTCACTTCCTCTTTTGCTGCATCCAACGCTTCTTGTCCTGAACGTTTTTCCTGCCATATATCACTCCATCGACTCCACGTCACATACAGTATTCTGTTTCCTCCCTCCGTCACTCTCCCCCTTCTTCCCTCCTCCGTCTATGTAAGCCAGAGGAGGTTGTTAAACATTTTTCTTCCCTCTTAATTGTTTTGACTGGGCCGATTGGCATCCCGATTAGGCCCATTGATTTCCTGGCGCTAAGTGCATTGATTTTTAAATTTCTTATTGATCCCCCGCTCTAAATCTCTAGCGCTCTCACTCACACGGTCTCACCATTCGCAGGGGCAGAGATGGAGAAGAAGAAGAAAAAAACAGAGGAGTGAAAGAGGAAGGAAAAGAAACAGAGTTGGTGTTAGTGGGTAAATACACTGAGCGACTGGTAACAGTGGAGTGAATTAACAGAACGAGGGGGAAATATATGGAAGCAGGAATGGCTCATATTTAAAATTAAAATGGATTAATAGAAATGCTTTTTAGTTTCAAAATAAAGCTGCATGTTTTGACTCATCAAAATTGGCATTTCAAAATGAATTTTGGTCACTTTTTACTAGGACATATTTTGAAAATTAAATGTTAAACGTTATTTTATTTAACATTTTAATTCATTTACAAATTGAGCAGTCTTGAAGAAGAAAATGAAAATGCAGTTAGGATTATTCAATTTAAATTTTTATTTATGAGTCAAAACATGCAGCTTTATTTTGAAACTAAAAAGCATTTCTATTAATCAATTTTAATTTTAAATATGAGACATAACGGCTTCCATAAAAAGACAGATAGAAGTAGAGTTGTTATTGTATTTTCAGCATTAGACCAAAAACTATCAAATGTAAAAAATAAAAAAAAATCAATAGTTGTGTAATTGTAAGCATCACAAAGCCTGTTGGCAGGTCTGCCTGGATGGAACATGTTCATCTGTGAAAAATGAGACACTTTATGAGTGAACAGAGGTTTATGAGGGATAGACAGATATTGGAAATGTCAGAGATGGAATGGAGTGTTTTGTCTCTGCTTTGCTGTCTCACATGGTCTGCAGAGCCTGCCTCGTGTGAGTGTGTGTGTGTGTGTGTGATATTTCTGGCTTATGACTGTGTTAGGTTTTAGAGGCCCGCCGCAAGACTCTGAATCTTACATGCCCACTGGTGTTTCTCAGAAGATGGTGGGCCTAATTGGCTGTAT
The DNA here is from genome assembly GCA_038048925.1 of Garcialebias charrua. Lineage (NCBI taxonomy): Eukaryota > Metazoa > Chordata > Actinopteri > Cyprinodontiformes > Rivulidae > Garcialebias > Garcialebias charrua. Next base: position 30,017 of record JBBPBX010018477.1, on the reverse strand, counting down.
CCAAGTCTGTGCATGTGTGGGCGTGCACACGCATGCACACTTGGCTGTGTTTCTGTGCGCAGTGCAAGTCCCAACTATACATGAAGTAAACGGTGCATTCTGACCGTGTGCGCAAAGGAACATGTTTTTTGCGTGCGTGTTTTTCTGCGCGTGCTTTTCTAGGCTTAATGTACTCGTTACAAAAGTACGACGAACGGTCAAAATAATTTCATAACTCGAGAAACAAAAGCCGCAGGTTTCTTCTCCAATATCAATGGTTAGTGTGTCCTTAAATCAAACATTTGTAAGGGAAATGTGTGACATGACTCCATCTATAACGTGGTTTTATTTATTTACGGAAACAAAGTGACTGAAAATCGGTCAATGATGGTTCTAATAACGGACCACTTGAGAACCGTTTGGTACAGAGAAGTCTGACAAGTTAAATTTATTATGTTCAGGTTTATTTAGTAAAGTGGGCAGGTAAATAGATAGGTTACATTGAAGGTGTAAACTTGCATAAGCTCTTTTATGGGGCTCCCTGGTATTTATCCTTAAGAAGTCTTTTACTTATTCTATGATTTGGTTTACTGGTGTATAGCTCAGGGCACTGCACAGAAACATTAATATACATAACATCAGTTAACATTATTTATCTAAAGAGCCAACAGATTGCTTTGAGTTTTCACTTCATCGCAGTCTCCCATCCTAAGCGAGCACAGAGGTAACAGTGGAAAGGAAACACTCCCTCATGCGGAAGAAACCTCCAGCAGAACCAGGCTCAGGACAAGCGGCCATCTGCTTCGACCCGTTGGGTTTGAGAGGGTAGGAAGGAGAAAACGAACGCACAATGACAGGTCCAGGATGGAGGCCATCATGTTTCCTCTAGAACACATATGTCTATGCCCCAAGTGCTGGCCCGCGGGCCGGATCTGGCCCGAATTAATTATTTATGGCCCCCTGGATGATATTTAATTACTACTGTATTAGAAACGGCCCGCTGGCCACAGCCGCCCGCTGGTGTTTTGCACGCACCAACACTACATTCCCCACAATGCAACGGTAGTAGGGGTGGGGCCGATCCGATCCGGAGTCGTGTCTCATGAACCCAGAGTAATAAGACCCGCCTCACGTCACATTCAGGAAATCCATTTCATAGTTTGCAGCCAGCAACAGCGTGCGGACTGAGTGAGTAGCACTTTAGCTAACAGCTAGCCAACTTTTCATCGTAACATGTCCGCTGTGTGGAAGTATTTTACACTAAACACCACAAGACAGCAACGTACAATGTCTGCAGAGCCATAGCGCCACATTAAACTGCGGTCAAGTTAGTTTTACATTGGACATTCGAGCTCTGAGGCTTCAGCGGGACGCCACTATTGCTGAACCGAAACAAGGAGACCGACCGCGGCCAGCTGCGTCCAGTCCGACCCGCTGTCTGACCGTCTCGTAGGAGGGACAGGCTGAGAGCGGCTGACCGAAATCAGAGCGCCCGCCCCGGATTGAACAATAAATGTTCACTGAGAAGTTGCTAAACTTCATCACAATTAATGACCAACAGCTATCAGCTGTAGAAAATGAAGGATTTCGCAGCTTGATACTTGCAGCCAACAGTAAACAATCATAATAAAGGATATTAATTAAAAATCATAAGAAAACTGTATATTAAAAACGAAACATAAACAGCTACATTATAAAACAATGTAAAATACTAAAAGCAGGAACATGTCTGTGTTGATTTATGCCAAGAACTTAGCAGATGTAAAGCTATTTAATATTTTATTCGATTCATTTATTCATTCATTTAAAAGAGACGAAATAAAACAAATTCATCAAAAAGAAAACATTGAATGAAAAGAGTGCAGAAAGAAGAAAAAAAACTTATATCACCCCCTTATAATAAACATTGAACCAGACCCTTGGCTTGTAGCAAATTTGTTTTTTTGGCCCTCGGTGTATTTGACTTTGACACCCCTGCTCTAGAAGGAAAGACAAAAAGTCAAAAATCACATGTTAAGAAAGAATAATCACAAAAACAAACTATTCATTTTTATGTATTTGTAACTGTTCATTTTGTTCTGCAGTAGTCTAAGGTTATAACAGCGTAGGATAAGGAATAGGTCAGGAGACCAAGCTGACTAACAGGATTTATCCAAAACTGGACAATGTGTCAGCCTTATGGACAGAAACTGGAAGTTGGTTCCACAAGAGAGGAGCCTGAGAACTGAAAGATCTTCTTCCTAGTGTTGTAGTCAAGACCACCTAGCCGGAGACCAAGACCACAGTGTACCAAGACAAGACCAAGACTTTTGGGGTCCAAGACAAGTGAGACCAAGACCTCAAGTCTTGGAACTTAATCTTTTTTTCCTCCACAGATTATTTGTCTTATACTGTCACAACATAGTGACAGTTTTAACAGATATGTAAAAAACATATGTGACTTTTATAAAAATATATTTTTATAAAGTTACATACTGCAACTTTAAGTTTGCTTTTGAATGAATGTATCGGCTTTTATACATTTTCAAAGCTACATAACAAAGAAATCAGACATTCAGTGGTTTTTGCACAATAATTTTCATGTCATGTGGCCCACTGACACAAAACTTATGTTAAACTACTCTAGACCTGACAGACAAGGCACCCACATTTATTTCTTAGAAACATTGTCTAATTTTACATGATTTAATTGTTCAAAAATCATAGTTTTCACTCCATAACTAATTAGAAAATGCTTTAAAATGAGAAATAAATGAGAAATAAATGATGGTGTCACATTATCACTTGGATTTGAATCAGTGCATTTTGCATCCAATAAAAAAAAAATGTTGACAAATGAACTGGACAATATTCTGGCAGTTTCATGATATTTCCACAGTCGTGGTCTTGACTGGTCTTGAAATAAAATCCCGAGTCCTCAATGTCCGAGACCGAGACAAGACCGAGACCAAGTGCAGTCGAGTCCGAGACAAGACCAAAACCATCAAAAAGTGTTCTTGAGACCGGTCTTAAGACCAAGACCGTACTTCCTCCCTTTCGGAAACGCTAGTAACCGTAAGTAAACCTGCAGTCAGAAAAATGGAAAGTTAATAACTTCATTGTCTTCTCCTTCTGGAAGTTTGACTTCCACTTGGTCTTCATCATTTACATTGACTGCACCTGCATTTCTGAACTGCATGTGAATATATCCGGAAAACTACCGGAGCAAACTCTTTCAAACTGGACCATTTGATTTAGGTCCGGATAACTTTATTTATAAATTTTTTATGTTTGATTTCACACTTTGCAAAGAATGTCTGAATGTGTTGGTGCTCACGTTCAGACTTTCAGCCTTTTCTCTTTATATCTTCTGTACCTGACTAAATTGTGCTAACCTTTTCTAAAGTCATTTGCTGCTTCTTGTTTTTCTTCTTTTTTTTTGGTCTTTGTGTGTAGTTTATTGCTTTGCACAATATATGGACCATATGTACCATTACTGTGTTGCAATTACAATTTACTCTGCGTAGACTCACTTAAGATAAGTGCTTTCAAAAGGCGAGGACGTAAAAACAACTATTGTCAGCAAAGCTAAAAGAAAAACTTAATATCTACCTTTAGCGCTGATGTACTGCTTTGCTTTGGGGTTGTGTTTTTCTTTCTTTTTTTTTGTTGAAAAGGTTCTATTAAAATTATAGTGAAGCTGCTCATATAATTTTCATGGCACTGACAGCAGAGACAATTTCCTTAAACGTTTATTTGCTGCGTTCAGTTTGCATTAAAAATGGCACATTTCAGGGTTGTGCACGGTGTGTGTCGGCTAAACAATGCAAGATAAAATGCTTAAAATGCATACCCTGAGCCGAGCTGCTGTTTGCTTTGTAGTGATGGGGCTTGTGTTTACTCTGATGATAGGCATGTCCCTGACCGCACACACACACACACACACACACACACAGCTGGCTCAAAACTTACAGGTGAATTTAAATTGTGTCCGTCCATCTGCAGTTGCACACTATTACTCCGGTAATATTCCTCAAATGGCCTGATGGTCACTCATACAGACAGCTCCTTTCAGACAGAAGGCATGAACCTGCCAAGTCAGCAACTGAAACACACACACACACACACACATCAGCTCATCCACAGATACATGTATATGTACGAGAAAAACACACAACGTCCTTGAGTGCACACATTCACAGTTTTGATCCAACACATACGCTAACATAACCTCGACCTGCCGTAGTACCTGAGTGCAGCTTCACAGTGAGGAATATCTGCCAGGTTCACACGCCATGTTCAGCACAGACTCATCACACGCTCACACTCTCAAATAATCAACCGCAGGAGTTTTGTGTAACAGAAAACGTCAAAGGCAACAACGAAAAAAATGATCAAACCTGAAGGTAAAAGTGACATATCTACCGTAACTATTTTATAAGTTTTAGCTGTTATTGTTTTGATTTTTTTTATATTTCTATGTCAAGTGAGTTTAAGTGCCTACACTGATGGAAATAAGCCAGTGGCTTAATCTTGCACAGCGTGCCTGTTACTTTTCTAAGTATGATTTTGTGAGTAATCCATTAAAAAACTAAACTTCATGTTTCCTGATTCATGCTCAAAAATCCAGGTAGAAAAGTTTAACAAAGTTAAGTCGGGTCCTCTAGACGGTTTCTTTTTGTTGAGACGTTTCGTCTTCCATCCATCAGGGCGGCTGTGGCTGAGTGGTTAGGGCAGTCGTCCTCCAATGTAAGAGTTGGAGGTTCGATTCCACCAGCAAGGCAAGACACTGCACCCCTCATTGCCTCCAATGCATCCCATCGGTGTTTGAATGTGATAAAGAGTAAGCAGGAGCTTCGAGGAGACAGGACCTTCTCTGTTAGTGCCCCATGAATGCTCTGCCTTTGCAAATTCAACAGACTCCTTTACTGTGCATTTTTAAAACCCGTCTGAAAACGTATGCTCATTGGCCTTCAACCCAAACGAGACTTGATTTTACTTAATTTTTATTGTATTGATTTTATCTGTTTAACTCATCATTTTATTGTGTTTTTAATTCACTATTGTGTGCCTAGAGCTTTGTAACTTTATTTTTATGCTTTCTTTTATCTTATTTGTTACTGATGTCCAGCACTTTGTTTCAGCTGTGGCTGGTGTTAAAGCGCTCTATAAATAAAGTCGATGATGATGATGACAAAGCACTGATTCACGGAAACGTGGCTCAACAACAACGTTCCGGACCATGCTGTCCAGCTAGGGGAGCTAACATGCTACAGAGCGGACCGAACCCCCGAGGGAGGTAAGACAAGGGGAGGGGGGCTCTGTGTTTACATCAACAAAGCATGGTGCCTGGATGCTGCTGTGGTCTACAAACACTGCTCACATTTAGTGGAGTTCATGACTATTAAATGCAGACCGTTCTATTTACCGAGGGAGTTTACAGCTGTTTTGATTGTTGCTGTATATATCCCTCCAAGCTCCAACAGCAAAGTTAGAAGTGAGGCTTTGAATGAACTATATCTGCACATCAGTGAGCAACAAACAGCCCATCCTGATGCTTTTCTCATCACGGCTGGTGATTTCAACCATGCAGATTTAAAGAGTGTATTTCCAAAAACATACAAAAACATAAACTTTGCAACAAGAGGAAACAACACACTGGACCAAGTTTACACCACCATGAAAAATGCCTACAGAGCCCTCCCCCTCCCCCACATTGGTGCTTCTGACCATATCTGTGTTATGCTAAAGCCAGCATACAGGCCGCTGGTGAAAGTCACAAAACCAGTCCGCAAGCAGATACGAGTGTGGCCAGAGGGGTCTTCAGAGGCACTCCAGGACTGTTTTGACACCACAGATTGGGGTATGTTCAAAGAAGCTGCTACCACAAACAACAACACATGTCTCCAGGAGTACTCAGACACTGTATGTTCATACATCGCCAAGTGCATTGATGATGTTACCAACCTCAAAACCATCACTGTTCGGGCTAATCAGAAGCCATGGCTGACAGCTGAGGTTCACAGACTCCTGAAAGCCAGGAATGCTGCCTTCAAAGCGGGAGATCAGGTGGGCCTGAAGGCAGCCAGAAAGAACCTGACCCAGGGCATCAGTGAGGCCAAGGAGCAGTATTCCAGGAAAATAGCTCACCGTTTCAAGGACAGCAAGGATACACGCAGTCTGTGGCAGGGAATACAGACCATCACAGACTACAACCCCCCCCCAGACCTGTGACAGCTCAACCTCTACGCTGAATGAACTGAATGAGTTCTTCGCTCGGTTTGAGGCAAGTAACAGCACACCTGCACATAAATTCCCCCCCTCTCCTGATGGCCAGGTGCTGGCGCTGTCCTCAGACAGCGTAAGGCGTTCATTCATCAAGATTAACGCCCGGAAGGCCTCTGGTCCTGACAACATACCTGGTCGTGTGCTGAAAGACTGTGCAGGGGAACTCGCAGCGGTCTTCACGGACATCTTTAACATCTCACTAAGCCAGGCCATCGTCCCCACCTGTTTCAAAGCCACCACCATCATCCCTGTCCCAAAGAAGGCAACGCCCGCATGCCTCAATGACTATCGCCCAGTAGCACTCACCCCCATCCTGATGAAGTGCTTTGAACGGCTAGTCATGAAAAGCATCACATCTGTCCTCCCTGCCTCCCTGGATCCCTTCCAATTTGCATACCGACCTAATCGCTCAACCGACGATGCCATCTCCTCTGCCCTCCACACAGCTCTCACACATCTGGACACGAAGGACTCTTATGTTAGAATGCTGTTCATCGACTTCAGCTCGGCATTCAACACCATCATCCCCCAACAGCTCATCCATAAACTGGACAGTCTGGGGCTGAACACCTCAATGTGTAACTGGCTGCTAGACTTCCTGACCGGGAGACCACAGACAGTACGGATCGGGAGTAACACATCTAGCACCATCACATTGAACACAGGGGCCCCACAAGGATGTGTGCTGAGCCCCCTTCTATTCACCCTGCTAACACACGACTGCACACCATCGTACAGCTCCAACCACTTCATCAAGTTTGCGGACGACACAACAGTGGTAGGTCTCATCAGCAACAACGATGAGACGGACTACAGGAACGAGGTGAGCCGCTTGGCCTTGTGGTGCGGACACAACAATCTCACTCTCAACGTGGAGAAGACAAAGGAGATTGTCGTGGACTTCAGGAAGAGGGATGCACAACATGCCCCTCTGACCATCAACAGCACCGCAGTGGAGAGAGTGGACAGCACCAAGTTCCTGGGAGTGCACGTCTCAAAGGACCTGTCCTGGAGCAGGAACACTGCAGCACTGGCGAAGAAGGCTCACCAGCGCCTCTACTTTCTCCGCAAGCTGAAAAGGGCTGGAGCTTCAACCTCCATCATGTGCACCTTCTACAGAGGTGCCATAGAAAGTGTCCTGACCAGCTGCATCACTGTGTGGTTTGGTGCATGCACTGCATCCTGCCGCAAGAGCCTCCAGCGCATCGTGAAAGCAGCTGAGAAGATCGTCGGCACCTCCTTGCCCTCACTGCAGGACTTACACAGCAAACGCCTCACTCGGAAAGCCCACCGCATGGCAGGTGATCCCACACACCCACTACACAGCCGCTTTAGACTGCTGCCATCAGGGAGGAGACTGAGGAGTCTCCAGGCTCGTACCAGCAGACTGAGAGACAGCTCTGTTCATCAGGCAGTCAGAATGCTAAACACTCTGCCTGCTCTGCCTCCCCTCCCATTTGAACTGCCTTAACACAAAAAACTTTCTCACACATTACCACTCAACACAAAGTTTTTAACACTGGACTCTGTGTCATCAAACGGGTTATTCACTAAACTCTCGGTCATGTGTTCATTCAGTTTGCACTACTTCTCATATTTGCACTAATGTTTGTATTACATTACTGCCTATAGTCATACTACTGTTTACATTCACTGTTTACATTTATTAATACTGTTTACATTTATTACTACTGCTTTACATTTATTACTACTGTTTACATTTACACTACTTTTATCTACACTACTGCAGATACATATACAGCATTCTCTGACTAGCCTTATCTAAGGATGCCAAATGTGCCTTATGTGCCTCACTGCATATGCCACTTTGCCTCTATACCAACATCAACTACCTCATACATATACTGTGTACATTAACTTATATGCTGCTGTGCCACTCTTTGCAAATGTCAACGCTAGAAACTTCAGTTTATTTTATAGATTTACGTTTTTATACTTTTCATACTACTATGCAAAAACTCAGGACAGTATTACACTTTTATTATTTCATTTTATGCTTATGTTCATTGGGTGTTTGGTGTTTTAGGGGTGTTTGGTGTTTCAGTGTTGGTGTAAATTTTCATACTTTTATACTATTATGAAAAAACTCAGGACAGTGTTACACTTTTTTACTATTTTATGCTTATGTGTATTAAATGTTTTAGTGTTTAGTGTTTAGATGGTTACTGTTGCACCGAGGGACTGAGAGAAACGCAATTTCGGTCCTGTGTATGTCCTGTACATATTGCAGTTCTGACAATAAAGTTGACTTTGACTTTGACTTTGATTATTCTTTGTACAGATATACAGTAGTAGAGTGCTGTATGAATGGGTAAATGAGGACACAGATTGTGTTGTAAAGAGCTTTGAGAATCTTGATAAGATAGAAAAGCTATATATAAGTACAGTCCATCCAAAAGACTTCATCAGTCTGAGGAGCTGCAACAAACTCAGTCTTATAAATAGCACCTTCTCATAGTGGATCAACCAGTTTGCTGCTGACAGCCAGAACTAGTTTTTAAGGAGGGCCATCAGCCTAACAGTGCTCTGATGGCAGCTTGCTATTCACACAGGGCTGAGTGATACTAACAATAAATGGTAAATGGACTTATACAGTATATCACCTTTCTATCTTATCAAGACACTCAGAGCTCTTTACACTGCAATATGTGCCCTTGTTCACCCATTCATACATCACTCTAGATAACTGCTGATCTGGGTGCTGCACTGCTGGGCCACAGCCACCATCGTTAGCCCTGTGAGCCTCGTGGAAGGGCCACGTGGTTCAGCAAACAAACCAGAGACCTGCTACCACTAGACTACAAACTCTGTAAGTATGACGAGAGGTAAAGGACCAAAGTCACCAGACTCGAAGGAAAACAACTCAACAGAAATGCAAGACTTTAAACAATCACTCAACTTTATGGGTGAACAAATGGAAAAATTATCAGCAAAAATGGATTCCCAGGCCGGTCTGGTTAATGAAATAAGACAACTGAAAGAACTGATAATTAGCTAAAACAATAAAATTGCTGAACTGGAACAAAAAATAGATGACTTAGAACAATACACAAAGCAAGACAACTTGGTGATCTCAGGACTTGATGTTAGTAAGTGTCGGACATATAAAAGAGCTCTTACTAACAATGACCAAACTGAGAATGAAACTCAGGAAGAACAAGAGACTCTGGAGGAGCATGTAGTTACTTTTTTATAGCACATGAACATGGACATAGACTATGGGGACATTTCCTTCTGTCACACCCTGCCCAGTAAATCACCAAGATTCGGACCGTCATCAAGTTCATTAGCAGGAAGTTAAAAAACTATGTTATGCAAGCAAAAAAAAATCTGCGGGGATCAAACGTTTACATAAATGAACATCTAACCAAAAAAAAATGGAAACATTGCACATCAAGCAAGGTTGTTAAAAAAACAGAACAAAACAGCATCAACATGGACAAGAAATGGATACATCTTTATCAAAACAAAGGAAGAGTCTCAGCCTAAAATGATAAAAGAGCTGAAGGATCTGGATGAACTCAGGAGATGAAAAATTACAAATCAATGAAACAACTCACACTCAAAATGGATAGAATGTACAGTGAAATGAACAAATACATTAGAACATGACAACATACGAAGACTCAGAACCTAAAATATATAATGTTGAAAATGTGATTGATGCAAAAAAAAAATCTGTAATAAAAGATAGCGAATATTATAATGAAGAGCAGTTTAATGACATCAATGGAGTTCTCTCTATTATTCACTTTAATAGCAGAAGTATAAATGCAAACATATCCAAAATAACAGATTACTTAAAACAGTTAAATAGAACTTTTACGATAATAGCGCTGTCAGAGACATGGCTCAATGATGATAACACAAGTAATATTCACATCGAGGGGTATGAATTATATCATATGAACAGAAATAATAAAAGAGGTGGTGGAGTCGCTCTATTTGTCAATAATGAAATAAAATGTAAATTAAATAGTGAAATGTCAATAATAGTTGATAATATTATGGAAATGATAACAATAGAAATAATAAACAAAAACGATAAAAACATAATAATAAGTTGTGTATATAGATCACCAGGAGCAAATATAGAAATATTCACGGATAAAATCTTGGAGCTAATGGAGGAGTTTTAATAAAAATGTTTTTTTTGTGTGGAGAGAGACTTTAAAGCTTCAGTATGTAGCTTTTTTTATAAACATATTTCTTCACTCTGTCGCTACCTCCTGACAGACTGATGTTAGCCAGGTAATCTCTGAAAAAAAATTAAAAAAAATATTGTCCCCTTGCTTCTCCAGGTGGTAAATAAGCATTTCTAAAAAGAAAAGGTGACCCGCCATTTTCCAGCCAATAAAAACAGAGTTTGTAACCAGCCAATAAAAACAGAGCTTGAATTTGAATCAGCCAATAAAAACAGAGCTTGAATTTGAATTTCAACAGACCATGGGAGAGCAGAGCCATATATGGCTCTGAGGGGGAGGGATCAGAATGCTTTGCCTGTTGAAATTTTTTCTAAGTGCTGCAGTTCTACAGAAACTGCAGACTGAACCTTTAACATTGATATGGGAAATAAAACAGATTCAAATAACATAAGCACATTTATAAACTCAATGTACAGTTTAAATATGTATCCATTGATAAGAGAGATAAGAGATTTTTTTTTATTAACATTGCACCAGTAAACCAATACAACGTGATCATGTAAACACAGTCATCCAGAGGAGGGGTAGAGAATGTTAAGCTGCAGCAATTCAAAACATATATATTCAAAACATATGTATGTTCGTCAGCGCGGCCATCTCTCATCCATCCTGAATGAGAGCAAAACAGATATGGAAAAAGGAAAAACACAATAGGTATCATTTGTGATATTCAAAAAAAGAATTTATCAAAGATTGTCTGAAGACACTCCATGATAAAGTCCCAAAAACTCTATCAGCAGAAGCACAACCACACGAGACATTGACCCTCATGCACAAAAATGTTCGTATTGTTATCCTAAATTCCTCCTACTTATGTTCGTACGAAGCGTTCGTACGAACATGCCACGTCAGATCCAACAACGTCTTCTATCATGAGGAAAAGCGTGTAAACGGGCTGCTTAAAGTTGATGGATCCCACCTGTTCTACTCACCTGCGCGTGCTCGCGGGAATGTAATTTACATAATTCCTACCCCTCAAAACACCATATAAGGCCACGCTTCCTGCCTTCTGACAGCAGGAAGTGTCCATTCATTCAAACTCGAAGTAAAAGGAGGAACTTCACGCGTTCAGAGATCTGCTCTCAGTGGCGCTGTGGCAACCCCCCCACCCCCCCGCAAGTGTCGGATGGTCAAATACCTTTAATTTTAGTGTACTGTGTTACATTATAGTTTCACTTATTCAGAAGAGCTGTGGCGCACCGCTACCCCCCCCCCCGCAAGTGTCGGATGTGTTTTTCAACAGAAGCATTTTAAATTGTCTCGAAACTACTGACTTCATATTAATATTGTAGTGCATATGTTGTGTGTCCCGTGGGTCGTACAGTATCAGAAATCAAGAATAAATGGTTTGATCTGAAAATGGCTTCAAACAAACATCTCGCCGCAGCACGGACAGGAGGTGGTCAGGAGATGGTGGACAATAAATGCCACACTGCAAGATGCCAACATGTTTTGCAGCACAAATGATGCGCGCACCTCCTGGTCAGCGCGCACCTCCTGGTCAGCGCGCCTCCTGATCAGCGCGCCTCCTGATCAGGGCGCCTCCTGATCAGCGCGCCTCCTGATCAGGGCGCCTCCTGATCAGGGCGCCTCCTGATCAGCGCACCTCCTGGTCAGCGCGCACCTCCTGGTCAGCGCGCACCTCCTGGTCAGCGCGCCTCCTGATCAGGGCGCCTCCTGATCAGCGCACCTCCTGGTCAGCGCGCACCTCCTGGTCAGCGCGCCTCCTGATCAGCGCGCCTCCTGGTCAGCGCGCTGATCAGCGCGCCTCCTGATCAGGAGGCGCCCTGATCAGGGCGCCTCCTGGTCGGGGCGCAACCACATTCTGCAGGTCATATTTCGGATCAGATATAATAATCTATTGCTCTGATGGTGTTTGCACAGCAGTCCAGCAATAGCATGAAGATCAGTCTTAATTCGTACTTGTTCTGCGGCGGTGTATGGGGATTTTATGTACCTGGGTGTTAATATGAGGAGCGGCTTTGATGACCAAGGGGAGCGCACGACTCATGAAGCCTGCGCGACACACCAGACAAATTAAACTTAAAATTATAATTCTAATTCAAACAGAATAACCTATTGTCAAGAATAATTATGGTGCGTGAATATTTTAAACCCAAAATATTTTCTAAATAACGAAATATGAAGTTATTAGTGGAGAAATCCCGTCTGGATGACAGCAGACTGACGCTCCTAAATTATACGACAGGTCCGGACCACTCGTAAATTTTGTTCGTATCTGAGAAAAATCCTAGGATACGAAAACATTGTTGGATGCCACAAATGATCCTAAATCACTCGTACGCACAGTATAAGCACAAATCTGTGCGTACGAATGGTTCGTGCATGAGGGCCATTGTTGCAGTTTTGACGACATGCAAGGAGATATAGAGTCTGCGAGTAACTTCAGAGAACACAGTTCAGCAGTTGTGCAGCTGGGCGTTATCCGAGGCACACACAGAGATCTCTGGGGGGGGGAGGGCGGGTGAGGTCAGCAGTGACACTCCAGCTCTACGCTCCAGGAGAAAAGTTTCCAAACAGGCCTCTTTTCAAGGACATGTGCAGAAACCAGATTAGATAGTCTCTTTGTTTGTTCCAATTCAGACCACAATGTTCTTTTTCACTGCAGCCTTCCAAGTCCAGACGCTGTTTCAGGGCCAAAATTCCAAATCATATGAGGTTCCGATTCTATGAACCCCCATCCGTGCCCTGATGGAGCCCGGGCGGCTGCAAACGAGTTCCAAAGCGCCCAGCAGGTCCGCGGCAGTCCGCCGCTCCCAACGTGCGATTGAGCTCATACAACAGCTGGGATGAGGAGCTCACGGCTCGGATCAGAGAATCTTGCTGATCAGGGAGTTTCGCCAGCGCGCTGATAGCCGCCGAAGCTCTCCTCAGCTTCAGGTAACAGACAGCTCCGCCGACGCCAAAAAACAGAGCAGCTGCTACCAATAGGCCAATAATCCACAAATCTTCCACGTCTTCGACAGTCAACACGGTCATACACATAGGCTGCCACTGTCCCCATGAGTCCATCATGTATCCAACCGCGTGTGTGTCAGAGGGGCAGACCGCTTCTCCTGGCACGGTCCGCTTCGTGGAAAAAATCTTATCTATTGAAGAAACAGCCCAATTTATTAAATCCATCGCAAATTGGTTCGAGTGAGCACTGAAGAGTCAGACGAGACAAAAAAAGCAAGCAGGGAGGAGGAAAAACTTAGGGAGGGAAGGAGCAAAAAGATATGCGACTTGCTTTGTCGAGATATCAAAGCCAACAAGAATTACAACTCATAGTGCCACAATAATTGATAATATTTTCACAAATATAACAAATGGGGACGTGATAGGTGGTATCTTAACGACCGACTTAAGTGATCATTTACCAGTTTTCACAATCTATAAAAATGATCAAAGCATCACAAAAGCAGTTACAATGAAGAAAAAGATCATAAACACGTCAAAAAAAGTTTTGGAAAAATTAAAAGAGGATCTAGATAAACAAGACTGGAATGAAGTGTATGTTGATGATGCGAACAGAGCATATGATGAGTTTATGAATATCTTGGAAGCTCTGTATGAAAAGAATTGTGTGCAAACAAATTACACAAAGAGAAATACGGTTGATCAACCATGGATGACAAAAGGGTTGAGAAATGCTTGTAAAAAAAAATTATTTGTATTCATGTTTCTTGAAATTGCGAAGTCAGAGCGCTGAAGAAAAATATAAAAAGTATAAAAATAAATTAGTAGGGATTATAAGGAAACATAAGAAAGAATATTATAGTAAATTATTAGATAAAAGTAATGGTGATATGAAAGCAACATGGCGAGTAATGAATAGTGTCCTGAAGAATCATAAAGCAAAAACTGGTATTTCAAAATATTTTGTAAAAGACAACGATGAAATTCATGATGAAAATGAAATTGTAAATGGATTTAATCAATATTTTGTGAATGTTGGATCAAGCCTTGCAGCTAAAATACCAAAAGTAGATAATAATGTGATCCATTCAATTACAGGTTGTGCAAATAGTATTTTTCTAAATGGAACTAACAAAGAGGAAATAATGAATGTAGTAAAAAATCTTACAGACAAGAGATCAAAAGACTGGGTGGACATGGATATGATGTTTGTAAAGGACATAATGAGCCATGTTATTGAGCCGTTTACATACATATGTAATTTATCATTTTCAACAGGAATATTTCCAGATAATATGAAAGTAGCTAAGGTAGTTCCTCTTTTTAAAAATGGTGATAAATGTGTGTTCAACAATTATAGACCTATATCCTTGTTACCACAGTTTTCAAAAATTCTTGAAAAACTATTTGTAAACAGACTAGATCAATTTATAGATAAACAAAATATTCTAAGCAACAGTCAGTATGGGTTTAGAGCAAAAAACTCTACATCAATGGCTCTCATGGAATTAATGGAACAAATAACTACTGCTGTCGATCAAAAACAATATTGTATCAGTATTTTTGTTGATTTAAAAAAAGCATTCGATACTATTGATCACACCATTCTCCTTGAAAAACTGAACAAATATGGTATTAGAGGACCAGCATTACAGTGGGTATCTAGCTACTTGAAAGATAGGAAACAATTTGTACAAATAAATGATGTAAGATCTGACCTCTGTAATATCACATGTGGAGTTCCCCAAGGCTCTGTACTTGGACCAAAGCTATTTATTTTATATGTGAATGACTTGGTAAATGTGTCAGGACTCCTTAAATGTGTACTTTTTGCTGATGATACCACATTTTTCTGTTTAGGTGAAGATATAGAACAAATGTTGGAATTGATAAAGACAGAATTTGTCAAGATACAAACTTGGTTTAAAATAAATAAATTATCATTAAATCTAGAAAAAACTAATTACATGATATTCAGTAATAAAAAGAAAACTGTTGATGTTCCACTCAAAATTGAGGATGTTGAGATTTGTAGAGTGAGTGAGGTGAAGTTTTTGGGTGTTATCATTGATGACAAACTGACATGGAAACAACACATAAATTCTGTAAGAATAAAAATAGCTAAATCGATTGCAGTACTGTACAAAGTCAGAGACCTATTGAATGATAAAGCTCTGTATTTGTTGTATAACACAATCATTGTTCCACACTTAATCTATTGTATTGATGTTTGGGGGAATGCGTGTAAAACAATCACAAAGCCTATTTTTGTATTACAGAAAAGAGCTGTAAGAATTATCACTAGAAAACATTACCGTCATCCATCAAGTACATTATTTTATCAACTGAAGTTATTGAAGTTCCATGATTTGGTAGACTATAATATTTTATCAGTTATGTATAGGGCTCAAAATAATGCATTACCTTTAAATATCCAAATGCATTTTGTTAAAAGACAAAGTTGTTATAATCTTAAGGGGACAGAGATGTTTGTAAAACCACAATTCAGAACTAGTTTGAAGGGACGTTCTACCTCAATCCAGGGAATTAGATTATGGAATGGCTTGGAGAATGTAGTTAAAAATGCCAAGTCAATGTTTACATTTAAGAAAATGATCAAAACGAATGTGTTAAAAAATATATGAAATAGCGTAATGTGTATTGTATTAGTTAGAAAATTAGAAAGAGTTAGTCATTTTGTACTGTTGGTTGAAGATTATTATTGTTTAATCTGATTGTTGGAAAAAAGGGGCAGATATAATAAGATTTATTCTTCTTTCTGCTACCTTTCATTTTTTATATTTTGTACATTATCATTTATGGGATTGTCTTGTATTGTTTCTTTGTAAAAAAAAAAAGAACAAATTTAATAAACATAAACATAAACTCTAGATCTATACAAAGACTAGTCAGTGCTTTATCACATTCATACACTGATGGGACACATCGGAGACAATGAAGAGTTCAGTGTCTTGCCCAGGGACACTTCAGTACTGTATGTGACTGCTGGTGGAATCGAACCCCCAACTCTTGCATTGGAGGACGACTGCTCAAACCACTCAGCCAGAGCCGCCTACAATAACAGAATTGCGAGAGAGGGACAGGTGAACACAGAGGCCTCTGCCCCTGTTTAACGATGGACAAGTTATTTTCACAAAGATGGCCTCCATCCTTCCTCTCTGTCAAGGATGTGAACATCTTCGTTTCTGAACGAGTGACCACAGGCCTGCAGATGAATTTAGACCGCGGAGTCCTGGCCTGATGATGTTGCTGTTCCATGCTGGGCCATCCTGTGCTGGTTTTCTTATCTGCTTTCAGGAAGGCCCAGTTAGATTAGCCACATCCCTCAACCTTGTTAGATTAATCTACCTGGATTATTGAGAATGCATCAGGACGTGAGCAGAACTCAATTCAGCCATGTGTGCCCAGCAGTGGTGGGAAGTAAAAGTACAAGTACATTGTTATTGTACTTCAGTACATGTTTTATATATCTGTACTTTGCTTAAGTAGAGTTAAACGTGGCTGAGCCTGGGCGTGGGTTAGGGGGTGAGAAGTGAGAAGCTCTGTTTTTATTGGCTGGTTAAAAACTGTTTTTATTGGCTGGTTAACGGCGGGTCACTGTGGCTTTTTAGAAATGCTTTTAGAAAAGCAAGGGGACAATAGTTTTTTTCAGAGATTACTTGTCTAAAATCAGTATTCATTCATTCATTCAACCTTTATTTATACAGGCTATCCTCGTTGAGCCACAGGGACTCATTTACAAGAGGGACCTGTTTCACACACCCAGGGTCAATTTTAGAGTTACCAATCAACCTAACATGCATGTTTTTGGACTGTGGGAGGAAACCGGAGCACCCGGAGAAAACCCACGCATGCACGGTGAGAACATGCAAACTCCACCCAGAAAGGCCCCCGGACCGGGATTTGAACCTTGGACCTTCTCGCTGAGAGGCAGCAGCTCTACCAGTTGCGCCACCGTGCTGCCACGATGTATGCTGCCATACATGCTGCCAGTATGTCAGGAGGTAGTGACAGAGTGAAGAAATATGTTAAAAAATATTGTTAGAAAAGTTACATACAGCTCCTTTAAGGAGTAAACATTTTTAATAATCACTTTAAAAGTTATTAATGTTGTCTTTGGTGCCTGTTTGTTTTCCAAATATGTTAGTGTGTGTGAATGACAGGCATTAAAGGGGACCACAGATAGGTATTTAAAATTTTTATGGTATGTCTGTGGGCTATCCAGACAATGTTCATTCAATTTAATACACAAAATAATTCTTAGATAATCAATTATACCCTTTTTAATTCTGCCATTTTTAACTTTCGTTTTGAACGACTGGTTTATGATAATGAGCTCTCATGGCCACGCCCTTCAAAGATCTGTTTACATTTACTCCGCCCTCTGTAAGAGCCAGTATCTCTAATCTGTTGTTGTTTTAAAATTAGCTCTTTTTTTATTACTCATTTGACTTACTGTTAGTGCTAGCTTAAAGTCCATGACCCACCATGTTTTCAAATTGCATCGCCATTAATATTTAATAGTGAATTAAATTATGATACAGGAGCGTTTATTGGTATTGTAGAGAAATAACGCTAAATGTGTTATTTCATGATTTTTAGCATATTTTAACAGCAGCGCTCCGGAAAAGTCTGCCCCTCTCCATATATGGGCATTGACGTCACTCAGGTTTCCGCCTTTAAATTCCGACAGAGTTAGAACGTGCCCCATGGATCAACTAGTAGCGTTCTTATTTCTGACCAGAGTAGTTACGAATAAAAACTAAGAAAATGCTGAACCGATGTGTTGCCCAGCATTTGGATTTAAGGGGAAAAGTTGTACGAGACAGAAGGAAGAATGTGCCTCTCCCTGGAAACTGGACTTATCTCCCTCCGAGGACCGAGCAGCGAAGAAGGCCCGCACCTCGACAGTTGTAAGAAAACGGGAGGTTTTGGGGGTAAGACTTTGCTCAATTTAATTTTTGACATCAGAACAGAATGAATAATAGAGCAGGCTTTTAAATGTACCATAGTTTGGTAATATTCACGCCACTTTTTCATGAAAATGAGTGTCGCTAGCCTGTGGCTGGTTAGCATAATGCTAATGCTATGCTAGTTAGCATAATATGTGTCTCAGCTGTGTGTCCGGGTCTGAGGTCTGTATGTGCGCGGCAGCAGCTGCGATGACTACCTTCTGAGATCCTTTTTTTGCGTCACTCAGGAGTTCTGCAATCTTCGGAGGAGTTTCCGGATGCTTCCGGAAAATCCGTTGTTGTTGGTTTTTTTTTTTCACACTTCCATGGCCCAAATGCAAAAATGAAAATAGACATCATATTCTACTACAGTAATTGTCCAATATGGTGAATGTTACTGTCACGGTGGGTGTTGTCCTTTAAGATAACTTTTTTTTTTTTTTCATTCAACCTTTATTTATACAGGCTAGCCTCGTTGAGTCACGGGGACTCATTTACAAGAGGGACCTGTCTCACTCACACCAAACAACCATCCACTCTCACACTCACACCTAGGGTCAATTTAGAGTCACCAATCAGCCTAACAAGCATGTTTTTTGGTCTGTGGGAGGAAACCGGAGTACCCGGAGGAAACCCACGCATGCACGGGGAGAACATGCAAACTCCACCCAGAAAGGCCCCGGACCGGGATTTGAACCGGCAACCTTCTCGCTGAGAGGCAGCAGCTCTACCAGTTGTGCCACCGTGCTGCCCAACTTACCGAAAGCCTTCTGCGTGCGCCGCCATGAGCTGCTCCTTTTAGACCGAATCCGAGGCTAAAAATAGCTCGTTCCTCCTCCACTCTTTTAGGTCCGCTCGTTGCATGCGGCACTTTTGGGACCGATCTCTGCTCCAGTCCAGACATACACAAAGTTCACTGAGTGTTTCCAGTTAATTCATCCGTATGAGGCAACCTCTGACCGGACTCCACGTTCCTGAAAAGCTATCAGCTCCCAGCCAGCTCCCAGCAGCTCCCGCCCGCAGATGGTCTCTTCGCCGGCGGTCTGCTCGTTTTCCGTCTGCCGGCTGCTCGTTGGGAGCGATCGCTAATACGCTAAAAATTGAACTAAAACGTAAAAATAACAATTATACTTTATTTATAAAGCCATTTAAAACAACCACAGCTGCAACAAAGTGCTGTACACATGAAATTAAGAACATTTAAACAAAAGATGAGATGAAATCAGGAAAAACAACCGTCACGTCTTTTATACTGAAGTGGGTTGAGCCGCACCAGGGGTTGCTAGGTGAGGGGCTGGACTCAGGTTTGGGGTGGGTTGTGGCTGTGGCTTGTGACGTCACAAGCCGCAGGATTTGAAAATGAAACGTATCTTATCACAGTAAAATAAATATACTTAGAGTAAATATACCACTGGGTGCAAAAAGTGAATTTTGCATCTGTGGTCCCCTTTAAAGGTTCAGTATGTAATTTTTGGAACTTAGGAAAATTTTGAACAGAGACACGTTTCTGGTCCCTCCCCCTCAGAGCCATAAGCTCTGTTACCCCTTGCTCTGCTGACATTCAAATTCAAGCTGTTTTTATTGGCTGATTCAAATTCAAGCTCTGTTTTTATTGGCTGGTTAACGGCGGGTCACTGTGGCTTTTTAGAAATGCTTTTAGAGAAGCAAGGGGACAATAGTTTTTTTCAGAGATTACTTGTCTAAAATCAGTATGTCAGGAGGTAGTGACAGAGTGAAGAAATATGTTAAAAATATATTGTTAGAAAAGTTACATACAGCTCCTTTAACATAAACCATTTTGTGGAACGGTGCTTTATAAAATTTAGTCAATTTTCCTTCTATCAGTTGACCGGTAGTTCTGCCACATCCAATATGGCGGCCGCTCCGACGTACCGCCGCTACGGGCCAACCCACTCAACAAGGGGTCTATTAAAACTGCCTCACCAGTTCTCTGTTGTGAACGCCCTGGCAGTTGACAATAGCCAATCAGTGATGGAGAAAGGTCAGAGGAGCTTTGCTATGAAATAATGATGAATGATTATTTGAAATGTGTTTAAGAGGTTAACTCAGAAACCGCCGATCTGACTCCAAATCCGCCCAAATTTTCCCCACCCACCCAAAGCAATTTTTACCCATAAAATCAGAATGAAAACCACCCAACTGGCAGTAAACCGCCCAATCTGGCAACACTGGTGTCTAATGCTCATTTTTTCAGGCAGACAACTTTTACTTAAATGTGTTAACTGCAGTTAAAATGACACATTGGTTTTGCTTTGTGTTCAATAAAACTTTCAAATCATTCCTCTTTCTTATTTTGCTTCATGACATTTAACTCTGCATGTCACCCCTGAAATTCTGACGCACAGAGTCACAAGTCCAAGTGTGAACTGTGTCACAGAGTAAACTACGGTGGCTGAGGGGTGCAAACGCGCTGCAAAAAAACATGTATTATCTGCAGCATTGTTCATTAAAATGACACAACACTATTAATGTAGTACAGAAAATATACATATGGTAGGAATAGATATTGTAGACCACTGCATTAGGTAATACATTCAGCAAGTACTCTTACTTTTAATAATTTAAGTATTTTTAAAAGTAAGTACTTACTTCTTTTTTTCTTCTTTCTTTTTTTCTTCTTTTGGCTTCTCCCTTCGTCAGGGATCACCACAGCGAACTAGTCGCATGAAGACGTGGCAATTGTTTTTACGTCGGATGCCCTTCCTGACACAACCACAGACCACCGAGCTACCACAGCCCTCTGTGTGGAGCAGAGAGTTGCTATCTAGGGTTCCCGGTGGGGGGGAGCAGATGGTGTGGGTTAAGGGCCTTGCTCAAGGGCCCAGAGTGGGGCAGGGTGGAGATAGGTGTGACTGCTTCACTTACCCACCCACATTTTTGATGTTGTCGGTACCGGGGCCTGAACCGGCGATCTTCAGATCACAAGCTCACCTTCTTAACCTCTGCGCCACCACTCCCACTTACTTTTACGTAAGTAAAAACATTAATGTGGTACTTCTACTTTTATTAGAGTACATTTTTGTCGTATTTGTACTTTTACTTAAGTACAATGTTTGAGTACTTTCTCCACCACTGGTGCTCAGTGAAACTTAACTGAGACAAACTAAGTACAAAGTAGAACTAAACTACAGTAAACGAGCTGAGTCCAGCAGACCCAAGCTAAAATTAACTGCACTAAACTCAATGTCCCATTCCTACACGAGTGAAGCTTAAGCTAAGCCGAGCTGAGTCGAACCGTGCAAAAGTGAGTCGAATCAAATGTGGCAAATTAAATAAAATGGTTATTTATAGATTTAGGTAACACAGCAGCACAGCTGGTAGAGCTGGTGTCTCTCAGTAAAAGGCTCTCAGTAAAAGGTTGCTGGATCAAATTCAAGCCGGGGACCTGTCTGGGTGGAATTTGCATGTACTCCGGATTTATATTATATTATATATAATTATATTAATTATAATATATATTAATTATAGATATTATATATATATATATATATTATAATATTCTGAAGGATATTCTTATTCCATACTCATCCACCCGGTCGCTGCGGTCACAGAACAGTAATCTCCTTCACATTCCGAGAACCAAATTAAGGACCATGGGAGACCGGGCTTTCAGTGTGGCTGCCCCCCGCCTGTGGAACTCTCTTCCTGACTGTCTGAGAGCCCCACAGTCTGTGGTTGACTTTAAGAGCGGCTTGAAGACCTTTCTTTTCAACCGAGCATACTCTACCTCCTCATGATTCTACTTTTGATCTTAGTTGATACTGTTATTGATTTTACTTGTTTTATTGACATTTAATTCTGTTGCACTTTGTAGCACTTTGAGATTCTCATTAATGAAAAGTGCGTTATAAATTGAATTCATTATTATTATTATTATTATTTTCTCCGGGTACTCCGGTTTGGTTTCCTCCCACAGATTAAAAACCTGCATGTTAGTCTGATTGGTAACTCTAAATTGTCCCTAGGTGTGAGTGAGAGAGTGAATGTTGTCTTGTTTGTCTCTGTGGTGGACTAGAGACCTGTCCAGGTGTTCCCCACCTCTTGTACAATGACTTGATAAGGGCACCCCCATGGTCCAGAAAAGAAGAAGTGAGTACGGTAAAAGATGGAGGCAAACATGAACTGAACTAATCTTAATAATGTTTTAGTAAATGTTAATGCACATTTAAAAATGACTTTAGTTCACTGTAGTGCTTTACAGCTAAATTAATTAATAAGATCAAAAGAAATAAAACAAATTAAATCCTAAAACACACTAATTAGAAGTAAAAAATAATAAAATAAAGAGGAATAAAAGACAACATAAAATGTGTGAAAGTGTCATGGTTGAAAGCCAAAGTCAAAATATTAACCTTAAAGGTGGGGTATGTAACATTGTAATGTAGTCTGTAACTTTTCAAACAATATATTTTTAACATATTTCTTCACTCTGTCACGATCTACTGACAGACTGATGTTAGACAAAGTAATCTCTGAAAAAAACTATAGTCCCCTTGCTTCTCTATCAGCATTTATAAAAACACTGAAAACACAGAGTGACCCGGACACTGACCAGCCAATAAAAACAGAGTTGTTTGTCACGCCCCAACCCACGCCCCCGCCTGTCACAGCCTCAGCGCCGCGGCTCGTTCTCATTCAAAGGATTGCAAAGCGATGCAGGACTGTTTTTTATGTGACACAAATGTATTAAATATCCCTTCTTCATCCCAGAGCTGGACTTTTATTTAGTTTTTTTGCCAAAAGTCAAGTGATCGCTTCATCCTCCACTCACAGGAATGAGGAAATGGATTTGTCACGACTCACGAGCGAATTAAATCATGTCCAAATTGGCTGGTGATGCTCTGCTGATTACAGGGTCTTTTTGTGTTGTTGGACGAGTGATTCATGGTTTTATTATATTTTTTAAACAGTTATATTATCATATAAACACAGAACTTCGCAGCGCAGAGACAGGACATGGAGTGGGGGCGGAGCATTCCAGACATTCCAAACCTGCGCTGACAGAAAGAGGAAATCACGAGCGAATTACATGTCCAACGTTGCTTCGTGAACCTCTGCTGATTTCTGCTGGTTTTTGTGTTGTTGGACAAGTGCTCCATGGTTTTATAATATTTTTAAAAGGTTTTATTAACATATAATCACAGAACTTTGCAGCGCAGACAGGACATGTAGTGGAGGCGGAGCATTCCAAACCTGCACTGACAGAAAGAGGAAGTCACGAGCGAATTGAATCATGTCCAAATTGGCTGGTGATGCTCTGCTGATTACAGGGTCTTTTTGTGTTGTTGGACAAGTGATTCATGGTTTTATTATATTTTTTAAACAGTTATATTATCATATAAACACAGAAATTCGCAGCGCAGAGACAGGACATGTAGTGTGGGCGGAGCATTCCAGACATTCCAAACCTGCGCTGATAGACATGAGGAAATCACGAGCGCATGTCCAACGTTGCTTCGTGAACCTCTGCTGATTTCTGCTGGGTTTTGTGTTGTTGGACAAGTGCTCCATGGTTTTATAATATTTTTAAAAGGTTTTTTTTTAACATATAATTAGGAGTGTGAGAAGTGAGAAGTTCTGTTTTTATTGGCTGGTTAATGGCAGGTCACTGTGGCTTTTTAGAAATGCTTATTTACCACCTGGAGAAGCAAGGGGACTATAGTTTTTTTTTCAGAGATTACTTGTCTAATATCAGTCTTTCAGGAGATAGTGACAGAGTGAAGAAATATGTTAAAAAAATATTGTTAGAAAAGTTACAGACTGCAGCTTTAAGCAGAGATTTAAATGTTTCTGCACGTATCTTTTACTGCTGTTTGAACGTTGAAAGGATCAGGTAAATGAGATAATGATGAATCATTTACAACATACTTAAAGTCCAAAGATAAAAGAAAAGTGCTGTTCAACGTACAAACCGCTGCAATCTGAGGTTAGTGATGCAGACTGACTTTTAAAGCATGATGGATGAAAGGTGTTGAAAAGACAAACAAATACTTGGTATAATTAATTCAGTGTTTATAAAATGATCACTGGTGTCATCTTGAACAGAAATGCTCTTTTATTTAGGGTCTATTTTAGGTCCACTGCTTTTTAATTTGTACATGTTGCCTTTGGAGTCCTCTTCTTCTTTCGGCTTTTCCCTTTTCAGGGGTCGCCACAGCGAGTCATCCTCCTCCACCTCACTCTGTCCTCTGCATCCTCTGTCCTCACTCCAACTACCTTCATGTCCTCTCTAACTGCATCCATATATCTCCTCTTTGGCCTTCCTCTGTGTCTTTTTCCTGGCAGCTGCATTTCTAACATCCTTCTACCAATATACCCACTGTCCCTCCTCTGGACATGTCCAAACCATCTCAGTCTGGCCTCCCTAACTTTATCTCCCAGTTGTTCAACATGTGCTGTACCTCTGATGATCTCATTCCTGATCTTATCCATCCTTGTCACTCCTAAGGAGAACCTCAGCATCTTCATTTCTGCTACTTCCAGTTCTTTCTCCTGTCTTTTTGTCAATGCCACTGTCTCCAGACCATACAACATAGCTGGTCTCACCACTGTCTTGTAAACTTTTCCTTTGACCTTTGCTGACACCTTTTTGTCACAAATCACTCCTGAAACTTTTCTCCATCCACTCCATCCTGCCTGGACTCTCTTCTTCACCTCTTTACCACATTCCCCATTTTCCTGGACAGTGGACCCCAAGTACTTGAAGTCCTGCACCTTTGTGACCTCTGCTCCTTGTAGCCTCACTGTTCCACTGGCCTCCCTCTCATTCACACACATGTACTCTGTCTTACTACGGCTGACTTTCATTCCTCTTCTTTCAAGTGAATACCTCCACCTCTCCAAGTTCTCTTCCACCTGTTCCCTGTTCTCACCACATATCACAATGTCATCTGCAAACATCATAGTCCATGGGGATTCCTGCCTGACCTCATCTGTTAGTCGGTCCATCACCAGAGCAAACAAGAAGGGGCTCAGAGCCGATCCTTGATGCAATCCCACCTCCACCTTGAAGCTATCTGTCACTCCTACAGCACATCTCACCACTGTCCTGCTGTCTTCATACATGTCCTGTACCAGTCTAACATACTTTTCTGCCACTCCAGATTTCCTCATGCAATACCACACCTCCTCTCTTGGCACCCTGTCATATGCTTTTTCTAAATCCACAAACACACAATGGAGTTCTTTCTGACCCTCTCTGTACTTCTCTATCAACATCCTCAAAGCAAAGATGGCATCTGTGGTGCTCTTTCTTGGCATGAAACCATACTGCTGCTCACAGATAGTCACCTCTTGTCTAAGCCTTCCTTCCACAACTCTCTCCCAGATCTTCATTGTGTGGCTCATCAACTTAATTCCCCTGTAGTTGCTACAACTCTGTACATCACCCTTGTTCTTAAAAATGGGAACCAGCACACTTCTTCTCCATTCTTCAGGCATTTTCTCACCCTCAAATATTCCATTAAATATTTGAGTCAAAAACCTCACTGCCATCTCTCCAAGACATTTCCAAACCTCCACTGGTATGTCATCAGGTCCTACTGCCTTCCCCTTCTTCATTCTTTTCAGAGCTTTCCGGACTTCACCCTCACTAATCTTTCCCACTTCCTGGTCCACAGTTTCTATGACCTCCACTCTTCTTTCTCTTTCATTCTCTTCATTCATTAGCTCCTCAAAGTAATCCTTCCATCTTCCCATCACACTCTCCTCACTTGTTAGAACATTCCCATTCCCATCTTTAATAAGCCTAACCTGCTGCACATCCTTTCCAGCCTGATCGGCAGCACGGTGGCACAACTGGTAGAGCTGCTGCCTCTCAGCGAGAAGGTTGCCGGTTCAAATCCCGGTCCGGGGGCCTTTCTGGGTGGAGTTTGCATGTTCTCCCCGTGCATGCGTGGGTTTCCTCCGGGTACTCCGGTTTCCTCCCACAGACCAAAAAACATGCATGTTAGGCTGATTGGTGACTCTAAATTGACCCTAGGTGTGAGTGAGAGAGTGGATGGTTGTTTGGTGTGAGTGAGACAGGTCCCTCTTGTAAATGAGTCCCCGTGACTCAACGAGGCTAGCCTGTATAAATAAAGGTTGAATGAATGAATGAATGATCCCTCTGTCTTGCCAATCGGTACAAGTCCTTCTCGCCCTCTTTAGTGTCCAGTCTCCCATACAACTCATTGTACGCCCTCTGCTTTGCCTTAGCTACTTCCTTCTTTGCTCTACGTCCCATCTCCTTATATTCATGTCTCCTCTCTTCAGTCCTCTCACTGTCATATTTCTTCTTGGCTAATCTCTTTCTTTGAATGGCGTCCTGCACTTCACTATTCCACCACCAGGTTTCCTTATCATCCATTCTCTGTCCAGATGACACACCAAGTACCTTCCTACCTGTCTCTCTAATTACTGTTGCTGTAGTAGCCCAGTCACTTGGAAGCTCTTTCTTACCACCCAGAGCCTTTAACAGCTCGTCTCTGAATTTCTCACAACATTCTTCCTTCTTTAGCTTCCACCATTTGGTCTTCTTCTCTGATTTTACTCTTTTTCTCTTCTTCACAACAGTCATTCTACACACAACCATCCGATGCTGTCTGGCCACGCTCTCCCCTGCCACAACCTTACAGTCTCCAATCTCCCTCAGGTTTCCTCTTCTACACAGAATGTAGTCGACCTGTGTACTCCTTCCTCCACTCTTATAGGTCACTCTATGTTCCTCCCTCTTTTGGAAATAGGTATTGACTATAGCCATTTCCATTCTCTTGGCAAAATCCACCACCATCTGTCCTTCCTGGTTTCTTTCCTTGACACCAAACCTACCCATCACTTCCTCATCCCCTCTGTTTCCTTCACCAACATGTCCATTCAGGTCTGCTCCAATCACCACTCTTTCCTCCCTGGGAATACTCTCTATCACTTCATCCAAATCTTTCCAAAATTTATCTTTCTCCTCCGCATCACATCCAACCTGTGGAGCATAACCACTGACTATGTTTAGCATCAGACCTTCTACTTCTACCTTCAGATACATCACCCTATCTGACACTCTCTTCACCTCGACTACATTCTTTGCCAACTCCTCCTTCAGGACCACCCCTACTCCATTTCTCTTTCTATCCACACCATGGTAAAACAGTTTGGAGTCCATTTTTTTTTTTTTTTTCAAGTTTATTTTAGATTTTTAAAGTACATTACAGAAAAAATGTGAAAAATACAATGTCAACAATGTACTGTCCGTTTAACTGAACGTCAAGAGAACGAATAACTTAAACAAAAACAAAGAGACAATAATAACAATAATAATAATAAAAAAATAAAAAAATAAATAAATACAGAAATAAGTAAATAAATAAAAATAAAAAATAAAAATTAAATTTAAAAAAAGGGGGGGAGGGGGAATTCAGGCGCCAGGGGAGGACCCCGTCGTCAGAATAGTTAAGTCTTCTCCAAAGGGAGAGAGCTAAAATGGTAGCGACAAGTGCATATACCAGCTACAAACACACAAATCACCCCATCAGTCCGGGATATTGGGGAAATTTAACCTTTTCAGGGCTCTCAAGAAAGGGTTCCATAGTCCTAAAAATTTGGCAGAGCAACCTTTCAAAGTGCAGCGGATTTTTTCAAGTTTAATAAAGTGTAACGCATCTCGGAGCCAATGGGTATGTGAAGGAGGGCGAGGCGACTTCCATTTTGTAATGATCACTCTCCTCGCCAAAAAGGTCAGGAAAGCAAGGGAGGACTTTTGTGATGAGGACAGGGTGGATTGCAGAGGGGTAATTCCGAATAAGGCAGTTAATGGGTCTGGTTCCAATTGTCTGTCATAAATGTCTGATAATATAGCAAAGACTTTAGACCAATATTGGTGAAGTTGAGGACACAGCCAGATGGTGTGAATTAAATTAGCTGGGGAATGTTGGCACCTATCACAGGCAGGGGAAATGTTGTCGTAAAACTTGGCCAGGCGTGCTTTGGTGTAATAAATACGATGTACAAGCTTACATTGGATCAAGTTGTGCCTGGCACAAATCGAAGATTTGTGCACAGATCGTAAGACTTGTGACCAGAGATCCTCTGAGAAGGTCTGACCCAGATCCTCTTCCCAGAGTATTTTTATAGAGTTTAGAGTTCGGGGACGTAGGGTCATAATTTGATTATATGTGGAAGAAATAGCTCCTTTCAGTTTGACCTGTGGTTTTAGAAAAATGTCCAGGGTTGTATCCGCGGGACGGCCGGGAAAGTTTGGGTAGGTGGATCTGACAAAGCTACGCACTTGTAAGTACCTAAAGAACTGGTGGCGAGGGATATCGAACTTCTCCGAGATTTGTTGAAATGAGGCGAAGGTATTGTTAATGTACATGTCGTGAAAGGTAGAGAGACCCTTTCCCCGCCATGACAAGAAAGCATTATCCGAAAGAGATGGCGGAAAAGTGTGGTTTGAGGATATGGGAGCATGTATCGAAATGGATTGTAGGCCAAAGTGCCGTCTGAATTGTTTCCATATTTTAAAAGATCCCTCCACCAATTTATTAGAAGTGTAATGTTTAGTTGAGGATTGTAACGGAGAGTATAGCAAAGCTGCCAAAGACACGGGACTTACAGAGTTGGCTTCCATGGAGACCCAGGCTGGAGAAGAGGGACCACCCGCCTCAAGCCAATATCGAAAAAGTCTAATATTTGAGCCCCAATAATAGAACTGTAGATTTGGAAGGGCCATTCCACCCAGCTCCTTCGGCCGCTGTAAAAATTCAGTACGGATTCGAGGAGCTTTCCAAAGAAATTTGATAATTATACCATCTAGTTTGGTAAAAAAGGACCGCGGGAGAAAGATAGGTATGCATTGAAATAGGTATGAGAAACGAGGTAGGATATTCATTTTAATAGCGACAGCGTTAACCCGGGCAGCTAAAGAAAGACCCAGCATCGACCAGCGATCGAAGTCCTCCTTGATGTGAGTTAGCAGAGGGGAAAAGTTAGCTTTGAAGAGGTCTCCATATTTAGATGTAACTTTGATTCCTAAATAGGAAAAGCTTTGATCCACAATCTTAAAAGGCAGTGTGTGCAATGGATAGCTCTTAGCCAACGCATTGATAGGAAATAGTTCGCTTTTGTTAAGATTTAGTTTATAACCTGACAGTTGTCCGAATCTACCCAGTGTAGCAAGTATAGCGGGAATAGAGACATCCAAATCGGAAACGTATAAAAGGAGATCATCGGCATATAGAGATAACTTAGCCTCTAAGTCTTTCCTCACCACACCTACAATGCTCGTACTATTTCTAAGTGCTATTGCGAGGGGTTCAATTGCCAAAGTGAATAGCAACGGGCTCAATGGGCAGCCCTGGCGCGTAGAGCGGCCGAGACGAAAATAGTCTGAATGGTTCCTGTTTGTCCTAATTGACACATAAGGGTCAGAGTAAAGCAGTTTAATCCAGGACAAGAAGGTCTCTCCAAAGCCAAATTTTTTAATCGAGTAAAATAAGTACGACCACTCGACCCTGTCGAAAGCCTTTTCAGCGTCCAAAGATATCACAGCTTCTTGGGTACTGTCAGAAGGTGAGCTGTATAAAACATTAAAGAGCTGTCTTATGTTGGAGAAGGAGTTCCTGTTTTGCACAAAACCGGTCTGGTCCATTCCTACCATACC
>JBBPBX010018476.1:34420-45576 GCA_038048925.1 Garcialebias charrua | reverse complement strand
TACACCCAACCCTCGATTTACGAACGAGTTCGGGACCTAAGAACGGTTCGCAGGTCGATCTGTTCGCAGGTCAGTCCTTCCGTCCACTCGTCACTCGGGGATGTCCTGTATTTTTTTTTTTTTTGTGGTACCAAGTACTGTACTTCGTACTATCCTAACACACCTAACACAGTGTAATTAATTAATACAGTACAGTAATAAAAATATAAATTAAATAAAAATATAATTTCTTACTTTGAGGTGGCTGCTGCATCCCGTGTTAGCTCCCGTGTTAGCTTCTGGAGCTAGCCAGGCCGGAGGTGTTCGCGCGGCGGCCTGGCACGATCGGCGATAAATCCGCTGCTGCCTGAGACATCCACAAAGTTCACAGAGACGTTTCCAGCTAGTAATTAATCCATATGAGGCGATCCTGGTCACCAGTCTTCAAAGGCCGGCTCCCGTGTTAGCTCCCGTGTTAGCTTCTGGAGCTAGCCAGGCCGGAGGTGTTCGCGCGGCGGCCTGGCACGATCGGCGATAAATCCGCTGCTGCCTGAGACATCCACAAAGTTCACAGAGACGTTTCCAGCTAGTAATTAATCCATATGAGGCGATCCTGGTCACCAGTCTTCAAAGGCCGGCTCCCGTGTTAGCTCCCGTGTTAGCTTCTGGAGCTAGCCAGGCCGGAGGTGTTCGCGCGGCGGCCTGGCACGATCGGCGATAAATCCGCTGCTGCCTGAGACATCCACAAAGTTCACAGAGACGTTTCCAGCTAGTAATTAATCCATATGAGGCGATCCTGGTCACCAGTCTTCAAAGGCCGGCTCCCGGCAGCTAACCTAAAATGGCATCCGGTGTTCTACATTAACTTGTGACCGTCTAAACTGGAGACCTTCAAAGGCCCCCGTGACTGAACCTAAAATGGCGTTCGGTGTTCTACAAGCCCAAAACCAGAAAAGTTGGCACGTTGTGAAAATCGCAAATAAAAACAGAATACAATGACTTGCAAATCTTTTTCAACCTATATTCAATTGAACACACTGCAAAGACCACATACTTAACGTTCGAACTGGTAAACTTTGTTATTTTTTGCAATTATTAGCTCATTTGGAATTTGATGCCTGCAACATGTTTCAAAAAAGCTGGCACAAGTGACAAAGAAGACAGAGAAATTTGAGGAATGCTCA
This sequence comes from Garcialebias charrua, assembly GCA_038048925.1. NCBI lineage: Eukaryota > Metazoa > Chordata > Actinopteri > Cyprinodontiformes > Rivulidae > Garcialebias > Garcialebias charrua. Next base: position 44,413 of record JBBPBX010018476.1, on the reverse strand, counting down.
TCAAACACTTATTTGGAATATCCCACAGGTGAACATGCAAATTGGGAACAGGTGGGTGCCATGATTGGGTATAAAAGCAGCTTCCTTGACATGCTCAGTCATCCACATAGAAGGATGGGGCGAGGGTCACCACTCTGTGAACAAATGCGTGGGCAAATTGTCGAACAGTTCAAGAACAACTTTTCTCAACGAGCTATTGCAAGGAATTTAGGAATTTCACCATCTACGGTCCGTAATATCATCAAAAGGTTCAGAGAATCTGGAGAAATCACTACACGTAAGGGGCAAGGCCGAAAACCAACATTGAATGCCCGTGACCTTCGATCCCTCAGGCGGTACTGCATCAAAAACCGACATCAGTGTGTAAAAGATATCACCACATGGGCTCAGGAATACTTCAGAAAACCACTGTCAGTAACTACAGTTCGTCGCTACATCTGTAAGTGCAAGTTAAAGCTCTACTATGCAAAGCAAAAGCCATTCATCAACAAGATCCAGAAACGCCGCCGGCTTTGCTGGGCCCGAGCTCATCTGAGATGGACTGATGCAAAGTGGAAAAGTGTTCTGTGGTCTGATGAGTCCACATTTCAAATTGTCTTTGGAAACTGTGGACGTCGTGTCTTACGGACCAAAGAGGAAAAGAACCATCAGGACTGTTATAGGCGCAAAGTTCAAAAGCCAGCATCTGTGATGGTATGGGGGTGCATTAGTGCCCAAGGCATGGGTAACTTACACATCTGTGAAGGCACCATTAATGCTGAAAGGTACATACAGGTTTTGGAGCAACATATGCTGCCATCCAAGCGACGTCTTTTTCATGGACGCCCCAGCTTATTTCAGCAAGACAATGCCAAGCCACATTCTGCACGTGTTACAACAGCGTGGCTTCGTAGCAAAAGAGTGCGGGTCCTCCCCTGGCCTGCCTGCAGTCCAGACCTGTCCCCCATTGAAAATGTGTGGCGCATTATGAAACGTAAAATACGACAACGGAGACCCCGGACTGTTGAACAACTTAAGCTGTACATCAAGCAAGAATGGGGAAGAATTCCACCTGAAAAGCTTCAAAAATTGGTCTCCTCAGTTCCCAAACGTTTACTGAGTGTTGTTAAAAGGAAAGGCGATGTAACACAGTGGTAAATATGTCCCTGTGCCAACTTTTTTGCAATGTGTTGCTGCCATTGAATTCTAAGTTAATGGTTATTTGCAAAACAAAATAAAGTTTCTCCGTTCGAACATTAAATATATTGTCTTTGCATTCTATTCAGTTGAATATGGGTTGAAAAAGATTTGCAAGTCATTGTATTCTGTTTTTATTTGCGATTTGCACAACGTGCCAACTTTTCTGGTTTTGGGCTTGTACATTAACTTGTGACCGTGTAAACTGAAGACCTTCTATTTGCTGTGCAAGATTGCGCAATCATGACAAAAATGATCAGAAATGATCATTTTTATCATAATTATTATTTATAAAGCCTTTAAAACAACCACAGCTGCAACAAAGTGATGTACACATGAAATTAAGAACATTTAAACAAAAAAAAAACAAAAAAAATTATTATTTTTTTTAATACAGTAATTTCATATTTTTATTAAATATGATACGTTTATAGGTCCGGGCGGCCGTAGGTCGATGGAGTCGTAGGGTCCCCGACTTACGAGTAAGTTCCGTACCTACAGGCCGTTCGTAAGTCGAAAATTTGTAAGTAGGATCACAAAAAAAAAAACTTTTTTAAAAATAAATTAATAGATGTACAGTACTGTACAGTCATCAAGCACTTAGCCTAGCCTAACACAGTTTTTAAAGATGAAGGAATGAGTTGAATTGTCTCTCTTTCACATAAAGGGAGCTAACTCCCTTTATGTGAATGGTGCCTGCTAGGGAGGAGGGAGACAATTCAACTCACTCCTTATCTATGTTAGGATAGGCTAAGTGCTTGGTAACTGTACAGTACGGTACTGTACATTTATTTATTTATTATTTAAATTTTTTTTAAAAATATATATCTAAAAAAGCTAAGTCTGTTCCCCTGGACATTCAAAAAACAAAACAAAACAAAGCAAAAAAATTGTAGAAACGTTTCGTCGTTCGTCCGAAAGACTTCCTCAGTCTGAGCTGCTGTATTCAGCTCAGTCTTATAAATAGCACCCTCTCACAGTGGATCAACCAGTTGGCTGATGACAGCCAAAACCAGCTGCTCACATGATCAAGGAGGACCATCAGCCTAACGATGGATCGTTAGCACCCTGATGGTTGTTTGCTATTCACAGAGGGCTGAGTGATACTAGCAATAACAGCATTGTAAGAGGGGGACAGTTGAACCCGGAGGCCTCCACCTCTGTTTAATGATGGACGGTTTCTTTTCACAAAGATGGCCTCCTTTACTCCTCTCTCAAACCATCATTCCTCTCTATCAAGGATGTGAACATCTTCATCCCTGAAAGAGTGACCGCTGGCCTGGAGATGAGTGTAGACCGCAGAGTCCTGACCTGATGATGTTGATCTTCTGTGCTGGGCCATCCTTTTGGCCAGTGGCTGTTTAGTTTCCCCGATATAAGACTGATCACAGCCCTCCTGACACTGAACAGCATACACAATATTACTCTGTTTGTGCCGGGGGACTGGATCTTTGGGATGAACCAGTCTTTGCCGTAATGTATTTTGGGGTTTAAAAGCCACTGGGACGTTGTGTTTAGAAAATAAACGTCTCAATGTCTCTGAAACTCCCGCAACATAGGGAATGACCACTGGTCTGGGTCTGGGTTCCTTCTTTTCACCTGATGGCTGGCTGGTTCAACTGTCCCCCTCTTATAATGCTGTTATTGCCAGTATCACTCAGCCCTCTGTGAATAGCAAACAACCATCAGGGTGCTAACGATCCATCGTTAGGCTGATGGTCCTCCTTGATCATGTGAGCAGCTGGTTTCGGCTGTCATCAGCCAACTGGTTGATCCACTGTGAGAGGGTGCTATTTATAAGACTGAGCTGAATACAGCAGCTCAGACTGAGGAAGTCTTTCGGATGAAAGACGAAATGTTTCTACAATTTTTTGCTTTGTTTTGTTTTGTTTTTTGAATGTCCAGAGGAACAGACTTAGCTTTTTTAGATTTTTAAACCTGGATTATTGAGCATGCATCAGGGTATTAAAAATACATTTTTTATTTTTTATAAATAAATAGATGTACAGTACTGTACAGTCACCAAGCACTTGGCCTATCCTAACACAGTTTTTAAAGGTGAAGGAGTGAGATGAATTGTCTCCCTTTCACATAAAGGGAGCCAGCTCCCTTTATGTGAAATGGAGCCTGATAGAGAGGGAGACAATTCAACTCACTCCTTAACTATGTTAGGATAGGCTAAGTGCTTGGTAACTGTACAGTAGGAATGTGCGATATGGCCTAAAATTCATATCACGATATGCATTGTGAAGGGTGGCGATAACGATATATATCGCAATATGTTTTTGGTATAAAACTTGCAATAGAAATAAATTTAAAAAGGCATAGGGTGTCCTTTTGCCATAATTTATTTTGAAAACTGCTATACCACAAAATAATCTCTATTAAGAACATTTCACTACTAGGTCCAGAGAGTTTAATAATAATTAATAATTAACAACTCAAGCATTAGGCTTCTTTCTTGTAGTGCAAAACAGTGCAAAATATATCTTGTGTAGTTTTAGCCATAAGTTTTAAACTAAAGAATATGTTGTTAACTCGTAACAGTTTCCAATATTGTCACTTAAGAAAAAAACAACAGAGCATTTTACACTGAAAACACTTCAGCCTCCAACCCTCTAGAGGGCGTCTCCTTCTGCTTTAAGGAGATCTGACAAGGCAACCAGAAGAAGAACCAGTTTCCTCTGTGGCTTTGACCAGAGGGTCTCGCAGTAAAATCACACAACACAGCGTTCTGTTCACAGATCAGAGAGCAGGTTTCTCTAAAGCTGACCAACGTTTACTTTAACTTTAGACCCAAAAAAAACTTTCGACGGAACACACCCTTTTGCGCATGCGTCCGTATACGGCAAAACTACGGCAAGCCGGACGAAGTTAGCTTGTAGCTTCGCTATTAGCACTCGAAGAAAAGACTTTAAACACCACTTACGCACAGTTTTCAACACAAAAAAAGTATCGATTAACTCTGACAACTCTGTTTGTACACTTCAACACCACTGATGCACAGTTTTAAACAAAAAAAAAAGTAACAATTAAATCTGACAACTCTGATTTTGCGGTTAGCCGGTAGAAGACAGATCTCTATCGTAGGCTAAATTTATATTGTTTATATCGTGTACCGGTTATATTGCGCATCCCTACTGTACAGTACTGTACATTTATTTATTCATTATAAAAAAATATATGTATATATTTCTTTTTTTAATGAGATACATATTCGTAAGTCCGAAACGTCGTAAGTCGGGGGCGTCGTAAGTCGAGGACTACCTGTATGTATGTATGTATGTATGTATGTATGTATGTATGTATGTATGTATGTATGTATGTATGTATGTATGTATGTATGTATGTATGTATGTATGTATGTATGTATGTATGTATGTATGTATGTATGTATGTATGTATGTATGTATGTATGTATGTATGTATGTATGTATGTATATTATATACAAGCCCAAAACCAGAAAAGTTGGCACGTTGTGGAAATCGCAAATAAAAACAGAATACAATGACTTGCAAATCTTTTTCAACCTATATTCAATTGAACACACTGCAAAGACCACATACTTAACGTTCGAACTGGTAAACTTTGTTATTTTTTGCAATTATTAGCTCATTTGGAATTTGATGCCTGCAACATGTTTCAAAAAAGCTGGCACAAGTGACAAAGAAGACAGAGAAATTTGAGGAATGCTCATCAAACACTTATTTGGAATATCCCACAGGTGAACATGCAAATTGGGAACAGGTGGGTGCCATGATTGGGTATAAAAGCAGCTTCCTTGACATGCTCAGTCATCCACATAGAAGGATGGGGCGAGGGTCACCACTCTGTGAACAAATGCGTGGGCAAATTGTCGAACAGTTCAAGAACAACTTTTCTCAACGAGCTATTGCAAGGAATTTAGGAATTTCACCATCTACGGTCCGTAATATCATCAAAAGGTTCAGAGAATCTGGAGAAATCACTACACGTAAGGGGCAAGGCCGAAAACCAACATTGAATGCCCGTGACCTTCGATCCCTCAGGCGGTACTGCATCAAAAACCGACATCAGTGTGTAAAAGATATCACCACATGGGCTCAGGAATACTTCAGAAAACCACTGTCAGTAACTACAGTTCGTCGCTACATCTGTAAGTGCAAGTTAAAGCTCTACTATGCAAAGCAAAAGCCATTCATCAACAAGATCCAGAAACGCCGCCGGCTTTGCTGGGCCCGAGCTCATCTGAGATGGACTGATGCAAAGTGGAAAAGTGTTCTGTGGTCTGATGAGTCCACATTTCAAATTGTCTTTGGAAACTGTGGACGTCGTGTCTTACGGACCAAAGAGGAAAAGAACCATCAGGACTGTTATAGGCGCAAAGTTCAAAAGCCAGCATCTGTGATGGTATGGGGGTGCATTAGTGCCCAAGGCATGGGTAACTTACACATCTGTGAAGGCACCATTAATGCTGAAAGGTACATACAGGTTTTGGAGCAACATATGCTGCCATCCAAGCGACGTCTTTTTCATGGACGCCCCAGCTTATTTCAGCAAGACAATGCCAAGCCACATTCTGCACGTGTTACAACAGCGTGGCTTCGTAGCAAAAGAGTGCGGGTCCTCCCCTGGCCTGCCTGCAGTCCAGACCTGTCCCCCATTGAAAATGTGTGGCGCATTATGAAACGTAAAATACGACAACGGAGACCCCGGACTGTTGAACAACTTAAGCTGTACATCAAGCAAGAATGGGGAAGAATTCCACCTGAAAAGCTTCAAAAATTGGTCTCCTCAGTTCCCAAACGTTTACTGAGTGTTGTTAAAAGGAAAGGCGATGTAACACAGTGGTAAATATGTCCCTGTGCCAACTTTTTTGCAATGTGTTGCTGCCATTGAATTCTAAGTTAATGGTTATTTGCAAAACAAAATAAAGTTTCTCCGTTCGAACATTAAATATATTGTCTTTGCATTCTATTCAGTTGAATATGGGTTGAAAAAGATTTGCAAGTCATTGTATTCTGTTTTTATTTGCGATTTGCACAACGTGCCAACTTTTCTGGTTTTGGGCTTGTATATATATATATATATATATATATATATATATATATATATATATATATATATATATATATATATATATATATATATATATATATATGTATATACTGTATACGTATACAGTATATATATACTGTATATATATTACGGTTCGGTTCAGTTTCAAGGAGAGCTCGGTTCGGTCAATTTTTGGTACATAAAAAAAGACAAAATAAAGACTTAAAAAACTTTTATTTTGAAAATGTGTCAAGTACGGTAAACAATACGTTTGTATAAAAATAAATACAGTAAAAGCAACCCATTTTGATGATATTTTAAATAAACAGTATTCTTTACAATAAATAAACTATACTGTACTAACAATAATAAAAATCTTAATGAATACAATAACAGTCAGAACCAGAACAATAAGCATCAACAGACTGTTTACAATCTAACTAATCAAGTTTAAAGTTTTAGTCCAAAATGACCAACTTGTCCACATTTTCTGCTAAAAGCACAGATCTAGTTGCAGTAAATATCTCCAGTGGTGGAGAAACCACTCACTAACAGTAGTAGCAGCAGTGTGGCTGTATTTGGCCTCATTACTCACAACAACCTCTTCTTGGACCTGCTCCCACCTGTCCCTGGAAAAGTTCAGAGTTCAGTCATCACAGACTTAAGACTCAGCTGCTATCTCTGTCCCAGACTGGAAATAAAACACAAAGAGGTTAAAAAAATAAGTTAAATTATAATTTTAAATTAAAAATGTTAATTAGGTAATAATAATACACATTTGGGCAGCACGGTGGCACAACTGGTAGAGCTGCTGCCTCTCAGCGAGAAGGTTGCCGGTTCAAATCCCGGTCCGGGGCCTTTCTGGGTGGAGTTTGCATGTTCTCCCCGTGCATGCGTGGGTTTCCTCCGGGTACTCCGGTTTCCTCCCACAGACCAAAAAACATGCTTGTTAGGCTGATTGGTGACTCTAAATTGACCCTAGGTGTGAGAGTGGATGGTTGTTTGGTGTGAGTGAGACAGGTCCCTCTTGTAAATGAGTCCCCGTGACTCAACGAGGCTAGCCTGTATAAATAAAGGTTGAATGAATGAATGAATGAAAAAAATAATAAAACAACAATACCTCTTCTTGAACGGTTGTTATGAGGTGGTTGAATCTTTCGGTCATCATCATCATCAGGGCAGAGCTTTAATCTGCTCCAGGGCTTGTTGACAATACTGTATCAGTTTTAGCTTTCTCATAAAGTGCTGAACTTTTTGGCTGAAGTGTTGACGTGATGGATGTCGTAGTGAGGCTCAAGAACTTTAAAGCCGGCGTATCAACAACATTCAGACGTAGATCCAGATCTTTAAAAACTCCTACAGCTTGTGTTATTGATCTGGACTGATCTGAATTACCTGTTGAAGGTTGTTTAAATGCTGCTGCTGTTCAGTGTTTGCAAAAAGCTGCTTTTCTTGCTTGTAGAAGACGTTCACGTTTGGATGATGTCGTTTCAAGTGCGTTAACAAGTCAGACGTGTTGCTGCTGCAGATCCAATCTCCGTGAAACAACGTCGACACACAGCTTTGGATTTGTTCACGTCTTTTAACAAAGACATAATGTTCCCAAACAGGAGACCGCAACCACAGACATAAATACATTTACGTTTAAATTGTTTATGTCTATGACCGCAACCAGATGCTAGGCTGTTAATGCTACATGTTGCAAGATAATAGCGCCGTGCTGAAACACACTTAGGAATTTTAGTTCTGCGCTGCATGATCTCTTGATAATAAAATTTACTGAGTGAAAAAATGACTGAAACGGTACGCAGGTGGACCGAACCAAATGTGCCGTACTGAAATGGAGGTAGTCCTCGACTTACGACGGTCTCGAGTTACGACATTTCGCGGCTACGACGCATCTCCCATTAAAAAAATAATAATAATAATATTTTGAAAATGTATTTTGAAAAGCTGAGTTACGCAGTTTCGGGTTTTACGTTGTAAACGTAGCGGCGGAGAAATACTGCACTTTACTCTCTAAAAAAGCTAAGCCTGGTCCTTTGGACATTCAAAAAAGAAAACAAAACTTGTTGGAGCAAGCTAGACCGGCAGAAACAGGCAGCAGCTGTGGAAAAGTACAGGTAGTTGTTTTATGGACGGCGGTTTTACGACGTAAACGCAATAGAGAATACGGAGGATGGACGGAGGAAAACGGCTTCACCACAGCATTCCAGTAGGAAATTAACTCTTTTTTTTCTTTCATTATGGCTCTCAAATGTATGTGTTTTTTGATAATTATGTAGGGTACTGTGTTAGGATAGGCTAAGTGCTTGGGAATACTGTACTGTACGTATATGGTGCAGTATTTACGTATATGGTGCAGTATGTACGTATGCTCCAACTTACGTCGAAATTCGGTTTACGACGCCACGTAGGAACGGATCTCCGTCGTAAGTCGAGGACTATCCCCGACTTACGAGCGAGTTCCATACCTACGGGCCGCTCGTATGTCGAAAATTCGTAAGTAGGATCAACATAAACATTTTTTTTATTTTTTATAAATGAATACATGTACAGTACTGTACAGTCACCAAGCACATAGCCTATCCTAACACAGTTTTTAAAGATGATGGAGTAAGTTGAATTGTCTCCCTTTCACATAAAGGGAGCTAGCTAGTAGAACCACTAGACTGAGGAACAGCTTCTACCCTGAGGCTGTTAGACTCATGAATAAATAAATAATAAGAATAATCACTGTGAAATATCACATCATGCTGATGCTGATCTGTTTTTTGTTGCTGTGTTCATCTGTGACCATCTGCTCATAATGACTCATGTTCGTGCTGCTGTTTGTAATGATGTTTTTCTATTACTCTAGGGCTTAGTGTATTTCTAGTTGGATGTTTTTCTTAGTTCATATCCTAGATGTTATTACTGTTTTTCTCTTACATTTTGTTGTTGGATGTAACTGGGACCCTGTGTACATAATTTCATTTCATTACATGTACTACATGTGGTGCAAATGACAATAAAGACTCTCTGACTCTTGACTCTGACTAGCTCCCTTTATGGGAATGGAGCCTGCAGGGAGGAGGGAGACAATTCAACTCACTCCTTCATCTTTAAAAACTGTGTTAGGATAGGCTAAGTGCTTGGTGACTGTAAAGTACTGTACATTTATCTATTTATTAAAAATATACTGTACAGTATATATATTTATTTTTTATTTATTTATTTATAAATAGATAAATGTACAGTACAGTACTGTACAGTCACCAAGCACTTAGCCTATCCTAACACAGTTAAGGAGTCAGTTGAATTGTCTCCCTCCTCCCCAGCAGGCTCCATTCACATAAAGGGAGCTACTTTCACTTTCACTTTATGTGAAAGGGAGACAATTCAACTCACTCCTTCATCTTTAAAAACTGTGTTAGGATAGGCTAAGTGCTTGGTGACTGTACAGTACTGTACATGTATTCATTTATAAAAAAACATTTATTTTTATTTATTTTTTAATGAGATGCATATTCGTAAGTCCGGAACCTCGAATGTCAGAGCGCTCGTAAGTCGGGGACCCCCTGTATACAGTGTGTGTATATATATATATATATATGTATGTATGTATGTATATGTATATGTATGTATGTATATGTATATATATGTATGTATATGTATGTATGTATGTATGTATATGTATATGTATGTATGTATATGTATGTATATGTATATATATATATATATATGTATGTATATGTATATATATATATGTATGTATATGTATATATATATATGTATGT
>JBBPBX010018476.1:0-33027 GCA_038048925.1 Garcialebias charrua | reverse complement strand
ATATGTATATATGTGTGTGTGTGTGTGTATATATATATATATGTATATATATATATATATATATATATATATATATATATATATACACACACATACAGGTAGTCCCCGACTTACGAACGAGTTCCGTACCTACGGGCCGTTCGTAATTCGAAAATAGCGCAAGTCTGATCACATACAAAAAATGTTTTTTAAATAAATAAATAAATGCACAGTACTGTACAGTTACCAAGCACTTAGCCTATCCTAACATAGTTTTTAAAGATGGAGCGAGTTTGTCTCCCTTTCACATAAAGGGAGCTAGGAGGAGGGAGACAATTCAACTCACTCCTTCATCTTTAAAAACTGTGTTAGGAAAGGCTAAGTGCTTGGTAACTGTACAGTACTGTACATTTATTTATTTATAAAAAATAAAATATATTTTTTAAATGAGATGCGTAAGTCCGAAACGTCGTAAGTCGGTATATATATATATATATATATATACAGTATTCAGCAGGGATTTATTTCAGATTGTGATGTTTTGACATTCTTTTAGACCGTTGTAATGCGCTCACACTTGCTTACAAACAGTTTCAAAGTTTAGACACACTTGCTTTTTCATTTTAAATATGTTAAAACTATTTATTTAATTTCTGAGATTGAAAATTTGAAAATGTCTTTGTCTCATTAACTCGCGCTTCAGTGTCTGTGAGATAGTTGTATTTGTATATGTGCCTTTTTTCTCAATACATGTATCTGCTTTGCTGCTAATGCATCAACTAGTAGTGCAGTTTTCCTATCAGTTTATTACTGTTTTTTACTGATAGTGGAAATGATTGTGTAGGAAACTACAAGTATTTTAAAACAAGAATCAGTTGAATGTCTGGATGCCTTCACACAGTGCCGTTACTCACACCCAGTGGTGTTAGATGTTTATCTGTAGAGCTTGTTCTTCTTATGCTGGTTACCGGTAGTTTGAACCCCTCCGTTCAGTATAGTTTACTGTCTTGTTCAGTGTTGACTTCCTGAATTAGGGTTTAGAGGTAAAGTACACATTTGCTGTATTAGTTGTTGATTTTTATTTTATTTTATGGAATTATATGATGTCAGGTTGTTAATATGACCCTCTACCCTCAAGTGGCATTTTAGCCATTTTAAAGATTTTAGGAAAACAGAAGATGGAGGAGAATCCACAATGCAGACTCAAAGAACACAGGAGTAAACTCAAACTAGAGAAAACTGAATCTTCTCATAATAAACACAAAAATCCCCAGCAAAAATTAAATGAACCACTATTCACGAGGAGCACACAAGGAACAAGAAACAGTTCAGTGTTTGTTTCCCCTAGATGACGTGCCATGGCGGGGCGCTCATCTCGTCTGTGAGTTTTGTCAACAGGGCCAGGGGAGAGACACACACATCTGAATCTGAGCTGTGTGCTGTTTGTGCCAACGGTTTTCAAGCCGGGGGGTGTGGGTTTTTCAGCATGAGGGTTCAGTATGAAGGAAGAGGCAGCGTGAGCGCTGCCTTTAGCTTTTTAGCTAGCATGTCTGTGTTGCACGCCTCTAGCTTAGCACTACGTCAGGGCTGACAGATGAGGGGTGGGATGTGTGTGCGCGGTTCGGTAGGCAGGGTGCTCGGTTCTGTTGACGGGGTGGGGCGCCCCACTTGTATAATGGTAGGGGAAACACTGCAATTTGATGGGCTGATGATCGCAAACCAAGTAAGCTGGGGGCTGGGGGGTTTGGTAGGCTGGGCGTTCGGTTCTGTTGACAGGGCGGGCCACCCTCCTTGGTTAATGGTGGTGGAAACACTGATCTGGGAAAAAAACACTGATCTGGGTTTTCACCTTTGAACCTTTAGTTCTATTTTTCATTAACAACGCCTACACTTCAGGAGACTAACTGCAGCAGAGCTGGTATAAATAAAAACTCAGGGGAAAAGACATAAATTAATATTACCGTACAGAAAGAAAAGTTTGTTTTATTATTTATTTTGTAGAAAATGTGTTATGCTGCTGTTTTGTTACTGAAAAAGTGTTGCTCATCTGCTGTTCTGCTCATCTATCTGTGATCCTAATGACCCTCAGGTGGGAGGGAGCGAGATTAATCTGCATGTGAATAGAATAGAATAGAATATATCTTTATTGGCATATTTGTACCGGGGTACAAAACATTGCAATTGGCGCACGCACCATCCTTAAGAGGGGACATGCGCACGGAAAGCCGCAGCAGAAATTAATCTGCGCCGCCAAACAATCAGATATGGGAAAAAAAGGAAGGTTACAATAGGATAGCAGTGGTATTCAAAAAAGAATCTATCACATTTTGTCTTAGGACATTCTATGATAAAGTCAAAAAACTCTACCAGCTCAGCACAAGATAAGACAAAGGACATGTTGCATTTTGGTGGCAGAGCAGGGAGATAAGTCTGTGAGCAATCGTTCAGATAAGCACAGTCTGCAGATGGCGACAGTTATTCCAACAGCTTCAGACTCCAGGAGAGGTTTGCAGTCAGCCTTTTTCAAGGTTGCTTGGGGAATCTAGCTGCATAAACAGTGTTTCTCGTTCGTTTTAATCTTGGGGCTCCACACTTTCCAGTTTTGAATTGATAAAACTGCTCAAATAGAAAATAAAACATATTCAACTACAGCAGGGAAGTTCAGTTGTTTAGTTTTTATTTATTTATGTTTTTGGATAGTTAAAAACAAACCGTTACAAAGGAAATAAAACAAATCAAACACCAAAACTCAGGATTATGACAAAAGTGGGATTCTGTGGAAACATTATGAACAGTTACTATCTTACCTGTTGTAGATTTCTTTTTAATGGTCTCAGTTTGTAGAATTGGTTTATTCTGACTGGGCTGACAAACTAAATGATAGTTTACACACAGCCAGAATGCTGCAGTACAGGTAGTCCCCGACTTACGAGCGAGTTCCGTCACTAGGGGGCGCTCGTAAGTCAAAAATTCGTAAGTAGGATCACATAGTAAAAAAAAAAAAAAAAAATTTTTTTTTTTTTACTTTTTTTTTTTTTTTTATAAATGAATACATGTACAGTACTGGACAGTCACCAAGCACTTAGCCTATCCTAACACAGTTTTTAAAGATGAAGGAATAAGTTGAATTGTCTCCCTTTCACATAAAGGGAGCAAGCTCCCTATGGAGCCTGCAGGGAGGAGAGAGACAATTCAACTGATTCCTTCATCTTTAAAAACTGTGTTAGGATAGGCTAAGTGCTTGGTGACTGTCCAGTACTGTACATTTATCTATTTATTAAAAATATACAGTACACACACACACACACACACAAAAAAGGAAGAAGAAAAAAAAAAAGACACAGCATATTACCTAGTCATAACTTAATTTCAGGAATGCGATGGCGTTGTAACACGCGGAGGAAGTAAGCACTGTAGTGAATACAGTTTTCCAACAGTGTAAAAAATGCCTAGTATACACAGTATTTTTATATTTTATTGTTTTTTATTTATTAATAGATAAATGTACAGTACTGTACAGTCACCAAGCACTTAGCCTATCCTAACACAGTTTTTAAAGATGAAGGAATCAGTTGAATTGTCTCCCTCCTCCCTGCAGGCTCCATAGGGAGCTTGCTCCCTTTATGTGAAAGGGAGACAATTCAACTTATTCCTTCATCTTTAAAAACTGTGTTAGGATAGACTAAGTGCTTGGTGACTGTCCAGTACTGTACATGTATTCATTTATAAAAAAAAAAAAAAAAAAAAAAAAAAAAAAAAAAAAAATTTTTTTTTTTTTTTTTAATGAGATGCATGCTCGTAAGTCCGGGACCTCGTAAGTCAGAGCGCTCGTAAGTCGGGGACTACCTGTATATAAAAAAAGCTTGTCTCCGAAATGTGATAGCAGTTCATACAAAGGTTTTTTTTAATTTAATGTATGAACAAAGGTGAATTTTTAGAGATTTATTCAATGAAATTGCAGGAAGGATAATTTTAAATACTAAACATTGCTAAGGAAATGTTTTGACTAATTGTATTGGCTCTCTTTATTGTTTAGATCACCACTCAGAAATGATGGAGGTGGACAGAGATGTGGAGATCCCCCAAAGTAAAGCAATGGTCTTAAGGGGCCATGAGTCTGAAGTTTTTATCTGTGCCTGGAACCCAGTAAATGATCTCCTTGCCTCTGGGTCAGTATTCCTTTATATTTGTGGCTTAGAACAAGTGTCTTAACTGAATTGTTAAGTGTACCAGCATATTGGTTTCTTTATTATTGAATCATTTTCTCATTAGAAATACATTTTGTAATATGCAGTAGAAAATGCTGTTTTACTGACAGCTCATAAATATTTCATTTAGTTTTTGATCAAATGTGAATGATTAAATCTTAAATTAATTTATTAGTTTGGATTAGACAAATTTAAATCAAAATCTTTAGTGAGCCAGATAACTTCTATCTCCCTCTCCATTTTCTACTGGTTATCTTGTTGTTCACGTGGCAACAAGTCCAGGAGAGAAACCCAGATACCCCCATTGACACTCTAACTCTTCCTGGGGGATCCCAAGGCCAGAGAGGATCCCTCCAGTGAATTTTGTATTTGTCCTGGGACATGCTCGAAAAACCACCAAAGGGCAGCGTCCAGGAGGCATCCTAATCAGATGCCTGAACCACTGACTCCATTTGATGTAGAGGAGCAGTGGCTCTACTCTGAGCTCACCCGTTGGACAGAGTTCCTCATCGTATCTCTGAGGCTGAACCTACCGTAATCACCCTACTAAGGAAGCTCTTTTCGGCTGCTTCTATCCAGGATCTTGTTATTTTGGTCATGACCATAGATTAGGATCAAATCATAGATGGACCAGTAAATCAAGAGCTTTGCCTTTTGACTCAACTTTTTCTTCACCATGATCACTTGATCAACAGCCTCATTACTGACAACAAAGCCCATCATCACTCTTGAACAAGATACCCATATACTTGAAGTCCTCCACCTGAGCAAAGACCCCATCCTACATGGAGGGGGCATTACACCATTTTCCAATGAGAACCACTGGCTTAGACGCAGATGAGCCAGGGTTACGCCAAAATTACACTACTTGCGGTCCGCTCCGCTCCGCAGGTCGCAGCTGAGCGTCTCAAACTCCAATTTCCACTACCTCCGCTCAGCTCAGGTCCGCCTGCATGCGCCGCTCCTAGACGCATGCGCGGGATTTGCGGGATCGCGCGATAAATCAAGTGATAAATAATGAAGTCAGAACAAAACAATTCATTCGGTGGAAGAAGGAGAACAACAGTAGAGACTGCTGCCTTGATCTTCTCTCGTAAATGAGCGACAGGACATGGTTTGAGCAACAGGAAGTGAGGTATTACATTTCAGAATAAAATACTTTATTTATTTATTTCTTGTATTGCGTTTGTAGGCGTAGTCATAAATGATAGTTTGACAGCATTTTTGTACAAATAAATCCGTATAGAGCTAGGATTAGTCCGCCCGTGGTGATTTTATTTTGTAAATACGGAAGTTGTGCTCGTTCCTTTTCCTGTTGGTGCGACGTAATCTTCAAAAGTTGACTCCGGCACAGCTCCGGCGTCCGGCAGAAATAGAAAAATTTCTAATTTTGACGGACTGCCGTCCGCTCTCCGCAGCTCGCTGCCGCCGTGCGGAGCCAGTGTAAATTCTGTCATTGATTATAATGGGTGCGTATTTGCTGCGGAGGTCGGACCGGAGCGGGGCGGAGCCGTGACGCGTGTGGTGTAATTTTGGCGTTACAAGCGACTCTAGAAATCAGGGAAAACCTGGAAAATAACTTTCATATTGTTCGGTCAGTGAAAAATCAGATAATTTGAGAAAAACTTCAAAAATCGGGGATAATTCAGGAAATTTGAACACTGATCTGATTAAAAGATAATTTCTCTGAGATTTTAACATATGCATTTATTAATGTTAGTATTCTAGTATCAATGAGTATGTTCTGCTACTACAGTGAACATAGTACATCCTTACTGACTGGCCATGATTTGTTTTTAGCTTTTGATGTTATATATTTAATATGTTCATATAACATATGTTTAATATGTTAAATATTAAACTATACAGTATTTAATTATTAAGAATGATTGCTGTATGCACGTATCATAGGCTTCAGTATACTTCTCTGAAAATGACTCTGTTGTCGACCCAAGACACGTAAGTTCTGATTGTTTTGAGTGACTGAAATATCTTCTGGACCTGCAGGATTTAGTCAGGGAAAAATCATGGAAAACTCAAGGAATTTTGTTTTCATTAAAATTTGAAAACCCTGATGAGCGTACTCCCATCCCAGCTGCTTCAAACTTTTCCTTGAACTGACCCAGTGCATGCAGTCATGTTGTCATGGCCTGAAGATGCCAAGGATATGGTTCTACAGAGACCAGATAGCCTTCAAAAGCAGCCCAGGCACCCTATGCACCCCTCACAGAATAGCCGTGTTTCCATCAAGGTTTCTAGGTGCGCATTTTGAAGTATCGCAGCAGAAAAGCTTAATGGAAACGGCAAAATCCGTATTTACTTTCTCAAGTTCGCCAAAAAGTTTATACGCT
The DNA here is from genome assembly GCA_038048925.1 of Garcialebias charrua. Taxonomy (NCBI): domain Eukaryota; kingdom Metazoa; phylum Chordata; class Actinopteri; order Cyprinodontiformes; family Rivulidae; genus Garcialebias; species Garcialebias charrua. Next base: position 26,489 of record JBBPBX010018476.1, on the reverse strand, counting down.
CGCTTGAGGTGGTTTTTGGGATGTTCGAAAATGAGCAGATGCGCACAGCGACAGATGGAAACACATTTGCCGACTCGTGCTGCCGAAGCGAACATTCACGTCACGTGACTGATCAGCTGTTTCCGCTCCGGACAACATGTAACATCGCTAAAACTAGTTTGTATGACAGAATAAATACAACTCGACCGATAGCAACACGTACCTGAAATATTCTCTCCATTTTGACGAGATGTGTGGCCAGGTTCTGTTTTCAACTGCTACTTCCTGTTTACTGTAGACATGCGCAGTGCTGACGTCTGACGTAATGACGCTGACGTCTGACGTAATGACGCTGTGCGTGGCTTGGTAGATGCGCTTCAAGCCAGCAGATGGAAACACTTCTGCTTCGCATTAATTTGTATTTACATATTTGCGAGATTTCAAAAATTAGCTCAAAAATCGAAATGAAAATGGATGGAAACACAGCTACTGTCTCAAAGAACATGGTCACAAGCCGTCTCCAGGTCCACAAAACATGTTTATTAAAGAGTCAAACTCCCATGACCCCCTTAGAAACCCTGCAATTAGCATTTGAGTGGTCCTCAAACCCCTCAACCACATTAAAAGGTGTCAGTACTGCAGAGGGAGCGACTTTCTAAATGTACCGTATTCGCCGTTGTAAAATACGCTCCGGTGTTTAATATGCTTTGTCAAATTATTAACAATAAACAAGAAAAAATTGTACACAATACGCCTCGGTGTTTAATACGCGTCATCGCCACGCGACGCGTCAGCTTAGTCCTGATCAAGATGGCGGCGACAGAAGCAAGCCAGTACGAAGAACTTCACAAGGAAACACGGTAAAAACAATTATTTTTTTGCGAGAAAAAATATATTTCTTAGCTGACTTTATAGAAGACGTGCTCCTGAGTTTAACGAAATGTTCAAATCAGCTGGATTTAAAAAAAAAAGTTTGCCGATTTTTATGCAGGCGCCAGGCGGGTCAGACCGGACGCTTTCTTTCTTTAAATTTAGCTAAATAAACGCTTAAAAAATATATTTCTTAGCTGACTTAATAGTAGACGTACTCCTGAGTTTAACGAAATGTTCAAATCAGCTGGATTAAAAAAAAAAGTTTGCCGATTTTTATGCAGGCGCCAGGCGGGTCAAACCGGACGCTTTCTTTCTTTAAATTTAGCTAAATAAACGCTTAAAAAATATATTTCTTAGCTGACTTAATAGTAGACGTACTCCTGAGTTTAACGAAATGTTCAAATCAGCTGGATTAAAAAAAAAAGTTTGCTGATTTTTATGCAGGCGCCAGGCGGGTCAAACCGGACGCTTTCTTTCTTTAAATTTAGCTAAATAAACGCTTAAAAAATATATTTCTTAGCTGACTTAATAGTAGACGTACTCCTGAGTTTAACGAAATGTTCAAATCAGCTGGATTAAAAAAAAAAAGTTAGCCGATTTTTATGCAGGCGCCAGGCGGGTCAAACCGGACGCTTTCTTTCTTTAAATTTAGCTAAATAAATGCTTAAAAAATATATTTCTTACCGCACTATAGCAGACGGGCTCCTGAGCTGAACCAAATGTGAAATCAGCTGGATTTAAAAATCTGCGGTGTGGTTTATGAGTGGTATCTTGCAAACAAAAACAGCTACCAGGGATCGGGCAGCGACAGAGTCATCAGTCCGACCAAAGGAGGCTTTTTTCGGACACATGCAAGTAGAAACTTCTGGAAGTGGCCCCTCTTCCTCTTCGCTCTCTGAGTCCTCTGCTGGCTGCTGCCTACAGCGCCCGTATAGCGGACGAAACTGGTACTGCACCATTTTTGCCAAAAATGAAAAACGAAGAATCAGAGCGAAAAATGGGTCTAAAAATATGGGAAAAAAATCCATAAATAATACTCTTCTGTGTTTAATACGCTGGACATTCAAATGAGCAAAAATACAGCGTATAATACACCGATTTTTACGGTAATTCAACTTTTCTGATTCAGGTTTATAAAGTAACTGTCTTGTGCTGGGAAAACTACGTACTGTATTTTCCGCCTGAAAGTTTGCTCCGTTATATAGATCGCTTTGTCCATTTATTGGAAATAATTTGGAAAAATCCATAAACAGATCGCACCTTTATTTAGGTCGCATCTATTATGCATCACCGCTACGCGACGCGTCAGCGCCTCATTTGCCCTGCTGAAAATGGTGGCCACAGAAGCGAGCGAGCACGGAAGGACTTTACAAGATTAACACGGTAAAAACAATTATTTGTTTGCCAAAAATTATAGCTGACATTATAGCACAAGGGTTCCTGAGCTTAACCGTTCCTTAATAAATTCTCGAAATGGTCAAATCTGCTGGATTTAAATTGTTTCGCTTTGACGTCTTCCAAACGGTTGCACAGTTTGTAAATGACTACCAAGTAATTACGTTCTGTAGGCTTCAAGAAAATCCGCGGTGTGGTTTATGAGTTATTTAGACAAATATTATCCGTTTAGGTAGCTACCGCTAACAACAAACAACATGCTAAAAGATCGATTTTTTTTTTTAGCTCTGAACATCTCCTGCAGCTAACAGTTTGTAAATGACCACCAAGTAATTACATTTTGTAAGTTTGAAAAAAATCTGTCCTGTGGATCACGAGTTATTTATCTAAATAGTATCCGTTTAGGTAGCTACCGCTAACAACAACCTTCTTCTTCTTCTTTCGGCTTTTCCCTTTTCAGGGGTCGCCACAGCGAGTCATCCTCCTCCATCTCGCTCTGTCCTCTGCATCCTCTGTCCTCACTCCAACTACCTTCATGTCCTCTCTAACTGCATCCATATATCTCCTCTTTGTCTTTTTCCTGGCAGCTGCATTTCTAACATCCTTCTACCAATATACCCACTGTCCCTCCTCTGGACATGTCCAAACCATCTCAGTCTGGCCTCCCTAACTTTATCTCCCAGTTGTTCAACATGTGCTGTACCTCTGATTATCTCATTCCTGATCTTATCCATCCTTGTCACTCCTAAGGAGAACCTCAGCATCTTCATTTCTGCTACTTCCAGTTCTTTCTCCTGTCTTTTTGTCAATGCCACTGTCTCCAGACCATACAACATAGCTGGTCTCACCACTGTCTTGTAAACTTTTCCTTTGACCTTTGCTGACACCTTTTTGTCACAAATCACTCCTGAAACTTTTCTCCATCCGCTCCATCCTGCCTGGACTCTCTTTTTCACCTCTTTACCACATTCCCCATTTTCCTGGACAGTGGACCCCAAGTACTTGAAGTCCTGCACCTTTGTGACCTCTGCTCCTTGTAGCCTCACTGTTCCACTGGCCTCCCTCTCATTCACACACATGTACTCTGTCTTACTACGGCTGACTTTCATTCCTCTTCTTTCAAGTGAATACCTCCACCTCTCCAAGTTCTCTTCCACCTGTTCCCTGTTCTCACCACATATCACAATGTCATCTGCAAACATCATAGTCCATGGGGATTCCTGCCTGACCTCATCTGTTAGTCGGTCCATCACCAGAGCAAACAAGAAGGGGCTCAGAGCCGATCCTTGATGCAATCCCACCTCCACCTTGAAGCTATCTGTCACTCCTACAGCACATCTCACCACTGTCCTGCTGTCTTCATACATGTCCTGTACCAGTCTAACATACTTTTCTGCCACTCCAGATTTCCTCATGCAATACCACACCTCCTCTCTTGGCACCCTGTCATATGCTTTTTCTAAATCCACAAACACACAATGGAGTTCTTTCTGACCCTCTCTGTACTTCTCTATCAACATCCTCAAAGCAAAGATGGCATCTGTGGTGCTCTTTCTTGGCATGAAACCATACTGCTGCTCACAGATAGTCACCTCTTGTCTAAGCCTTCCTTCCACAACTCTCTCCCAGATCTTCATCGTGTGGCTCATCAACTTAATTCCCCTGTAGTTGCTACAACTCTGTACATCACCCTTGTTCTTAAAAATGGGAACCAGCACACTTCTTCTCCATTCTTCAGGCATTTTCTCACCCTCAAATATTCCATTAAATATTTGAGTCAAAAACCTCACTGCCACCTCTCCAAGACATTTCCAAACCTCCACTGGTATGTCATCAGGTCCTACTGCCTTCCCCTTCTTCATTCTTTTCAGAGCTTTCCGGACTTCACCCTCACTAATCTTTCCCACTTCCTGGTCCACAGTTTCTATTACCTCCACTCTTCTTTCTCTTTCATTCTCTTCATTCATTAGCTCCTCAAAGTAATCCTTCCATCTTCCCATCACACTCTCCTCACTTGTTAGAACATTCCCATCTTTAATAAGCCTAACCTGCTGCACATCCTTTCCAGCCTGATCCCTCTGTCTTGCCAATCGGTACAAGTCCTTCTCGCCCTCTTTAGTGTCCAGTCTCCCATATAACTCATTGTACGCCCTCTGCTTTGCCTTAGCTACTTCCCTCTTTGCTCTATGTCCCATCTCCTTATATTCCTGTCTCCTCTCTTCAGTCCTCTCACTGTCATATTTCTTCTTGGCTAATCTCTTTCTTTGAATGGCGTCCTGCACTTCACTATTCCACCACCAGGTTTCCTTATCATCCATTCTCTGTCCAGATGACACACCAAGTACCTTCCTACCTGTCTCTCTAATTACTGTTGCTGTAGTAGCCCAGTCACTTGGAAGCTCTTTCTTACCACCCAGAGCCTTTAACAGCTCGTCTCTGAATTTCTCACAACATTCTTCCTTCTTTAGCTTCCACCATTTGGTCTTCTTCTCTGATTTTACTCTTTTTCTCTTCTTCACAACAACAGTCATTCTACACACAACCATCCGATGCTGTCTGGCCACACTCTCCCCTGCCACAGCCTTACAGTCTCCAATCTCCCTCAGGTTTCCTCTTCTACACAGAATGTAGTCGACCTGTGTACTCCTTCCTCAACTCTTATAGGTCACTCTATGTTCTTCCCTCTTTTGGAAATAAGTATTGACTATAGCCAATTCCATTCTCTTGGCAAAATCCACAACCATCTGTCCTTCCTGGTTTCTTTCCTTAACACCAAACCTACCCATCACTTCCTCATCCCCTCTGTTTCCATCACCAACATGTCCATTCAGGTCTGCTCCAATCACCACTCTTTCCTCCCTGGGAATACTCTCTATCACTTCATCCAAATCTTTCCAAAATTTATCTTTCTCCTCCCCATCACATCCAACCTGTGGAGCATAACCACTGACGATGTTTAGCATCAGACCTTCTACTTCTACCTTCAGACACATCACCCTATCTGACACTCTCTTCACCTCTACTACATTCTTTGCCAACTCCTCCTTCAGGACCACCCCTACTCCATTTCTCTTTCTATCCACACCATGGTAAAACAGTTTGAACCCTGCTCCAATACTGCGAGCCTTGCTGCCCTTCCACTTGGTCTCTTGGACACATAAAACATCTACCTTTCTTCTCTGCATCATGTCAGCCAGCTCTCTACCTTTGCCTGTCATTGTCCCCACATTTAGAGTTGCAACCCTCAGTCCTACATTCTTCACTTTCCTCCTCTCCCTCTGTCTCCTGACACGTTTCCCTCCTCGGGGTCTTCGACTAACAGTAGTACAATTTCCGCCGGCACCCTGTTTGTCAATAGCACCGGTGGCGGACGTTGTTAACCCGGGCCTCGATCGATCCGGTATGGTTTCACTTTGATGAACTCGCATTATGGTTTTGGCAAGTGTTTTGCATCGGATGCCATTCCTGACACAACACTCACCATTTTCCCGGGCTTGGGACCGGCACAAGAGATACATTGGCTTGTGCTCCCTAGTGGCTGGTTTTACCGCTAACAACAAACAACATGCTAAAAGATCAATTTTTTTTTTAGCTCTAATCATCTCTTGCAGCTAACAGTTTGTAAATGACCACCAAGTAATTACGTTCTGTAAGTTTGGTAAAAATCAGTCTTGTGGTTCTTCACTTATCTTGCTAACAAACACAGATAAATAGTACTCGTTGTTAACAAACACGGCTAACAGTAGTTACCTCCAGAGCAGGAGGCCGGGCAGTGACAGAGTCAGTCCGAGCAGAGGAGGCTTTTTTCGGACACGAGCTTGAAACGGTCGGTGGACTCTCTGGAAGTGTCAGAGCTCCAGAGCAGGAGGCCGGGCTGCGACAGAGTCAATCCGACCAGAGGAGGCTCTCGTCGGACACATGAGGTGGGAACAGTCGGTGTACCCTAGCGGACAAAAGTGGTACTGCACCCCTAGCGGCCGAAAGTGGTACTGCACTATTTTTGGCCTAAATGAAAAACAGTCATATCTGAGCCAAAAATGGGTCTAAAAACATGGGGAAAAAATCCATAAACAAGTCTCACCTCTCTATTAGTCGCAGGGCATGCAAATTAGGCAAAAAACTGTGACATATAGTCTGGAAAATATGGTAGTTGAAATGCGGAATTTGTCATCACTTAAAAAGTTTTTCTCTGTGTTGGGAATTTTTTTTCAGTTCCATAGAGAAGTCTCAACAATAATTTATTTAATATACCGGTAGCCTATCAAAAATTTAATACTTTTGTGAAAATGTCTACATCAAAATTTTTTTTTTTTTTTTTGGTCAATGTCCATCTTTACCAGATTAATCACAAAACATGTTTAGTAGGGATTTTAAAACGTTTGGGATTTGATAGTTACTGTTGTTCTGATAAAATGCCTTTAACCTCAACTACCTCCGGATCAATGATGGTCTGTTCTAAACACTTTCACCAATGTTCCTACAGGCTGACTCTGTCTCAGCTTTTAATATTAGTCATGTCCTAATTCTGACAGGTCCGGGGACTCAACTGCTCGAATCTGGAACCTGAGTGAAAACAGCACAGGCGGATCCTCGCAGCTTGTTCTGAGGCACTGCATACGAGAGGGGGGACAGGACGTACCCAGCAACAAAGACGTCACCTCACTGGAATCTGGAACCTGAGTGAAAACAGCACAGGCGGATCCTCGCAGCTTGTTCTGAGGCACTGCATACGAGAGGGGGGACAGGACGTACCCAGCAACAAAGACGTCACCTCACTGGACTGGAATGTGAGTGTGTGCTTCAATTCTATGAATTTATGTTACAATAAGTACAATTTATGGGAATCCCATCTGCCTCTGTGTGTATGTGTGCGTGCGTGCACATGCTTTTATTAATCCCTGAAACCACTTCCTCTTCTGAAGGCAGTCCTTCTAGTGACAGAGTATTTTCCTTCATCTTAAGAGGAAATTTACCTTTTTTTTCTGTAACCAACTATTTTTCTCAGTAGCTCAGCAGACATCACACCTCTTACCTTTTGATATTTATCTTACACTTTACAAAGACAGTGACCTTTGCATCGTACATTTAGCACATTTAGAATAATTAGTAAGCAGTTACAGTAAATGCAGATATAACAGAAAAATATGGACTTTACTAAAGTCATTTGTCTTTTTTCCAGAGTGAAGGCACGTTGCTGGCAACAGGGTCATATGATGGCTTTGCTAGAATATGGACAAAAGATGGTAACGCTCACTGCTTCTGCTACATATTTGTTACTCAAACCAAACACTTTGGGCTTTTTGAAGTAGACTTTGGTTATTTTGTTTTCAGGTAACCTAGCGAGTACTTTGGGTCAGCATAAGGGCCCGATATTTGCACTCAAGTGGAATAGAAAAGGAAACTTTATCCTCAGTGCTGGTGTAGACAAGGTAAGGCAGTTTGACTTGACCCGTTTTGTGTCTTCTTGTTGCTTGTTTCTTGTGTGTGTTTTTGTCAATTGTGTTAGCATTCAAGGTTTTAATAAAATTTTCAGAAATTACTGAATTCACATCCACACCTACAGTTTTTGGAGACAGCATAGTTTAAAATGGCCACCACAGCCTAAAAACCTTATAAACACTTAAATTGCTGTGCTTTTAGCTCACTGTTGAATCTCTTTGTTGCCTTCAAAATAGAAGAACACTTTAATAGCTGAGAAGTGTGTTCTACACAGATTCTCTCTCCCATCTAGTGTACTGCAGTGTAATAACATGCACTATGTCATGCCACATACAGAGGGGTCACCAACCTTTCTGAGTGGGACCGGGTGACACGAAGGGCTACTTGTCTGATACAAACATCAATTTGCACAGCTCGCCTTTAATAATAATATTATTACTAAACATGTACATATATGTGAATATATGACTGTTCACATCTTAATGTTAATGACTCCTCACAGAAATTATCAATAATGATTTACCATGGCAGATATGATCAATTAATAATTATAATTATAATTTGTCACATTTGTCATCTGTGTATGTTTCCCATACTTGACAGACGAAATTGGTCTTCTGCCTTTAACCCAACCACCACCAGGTGGTGCAGCGAGCAGCCGTAGTCAGCGCTCGGGGAGCTGGAGAATTAGGTGTGCACTCATAGACACCCCAAGGTGTGTAGTGGCCGGGGCGCGAACCCGCGTCCTTCGGGTCCCAAGTCAAAAGCCTTAGCCTTATTATTGATAATTAGTGATTAGAACTCAATTTGTCAGTTTGAATCCCTTTTTGGGCTCTTCTGTGTCTCTAAACTGCCCCTAGCTGTGAATTAACTTGTGTCACATTAGCACTGATCTTCAGATCTGCAGCATTTTTAACTAATCATCACATCTTTTACTTTTTTGAACAAATTACTTTTCACAATCTTCATCATTGCTTCTTTCAAGGCATCCCCATCTGAAAATGCCTCGTGAAGAAAGACAGAGCTAACAGTCAGAGCTGCCTTTAACCCTCCTGTTGTCCTCATTTTCTGTATACACCCTGTGTCCTCCGGGTCAAAATGACCCGTCTTCACTAAACCCCCAATATAAGCACCTTAATTGAATTTTAAACACCAAATTTCATCTTGCATATTGTCATTCACCACAAAATGTATGAATACCTGAGTTTTCCCTCTTCACTTCAATTTCTGTAGCTTAAGAAAAGAAAAAAATGTACAAAAAGGAGTTTTTAATGCATTTTATTCATCCCAATGACTCGGTCTCTTTTTTCCTCCAGTGAACAATTCAAGACCATGTACAATAAAAAAAAAATCAAAAGAAAAATAACATAACCCATTAAACTAATTAGCACATGCAGGGCAGTGTGCAAGTGCACAGCCTTTAGGAGCCAAGATGGTCTAATGGCAGGGCTTTTGACTTGGGACCCAAAGGACGCGGGTTCGCGCCCCGGCCACTACCCACCTTGGGGTGTCTATGAGTGCACACCTATTTCTCCAGCTCCCCGGGCGCTTTCGGGCTGCTCACTGCACCACCTGGTAGGTGGTTGGGTTAAATGCAGAGACGAATTTCGTCTGTGTATGGGAAACATACGCAGATGACAGGAAAAGACATTATTATTATTATTATTATTATTTGCAGATATATTTCTTACACCTGCAGCAGACAGTATGTGTTTTACAGTCCTCCTTTTGAGGGCAGAACTGACATCTCTTCCTCTTACTTGCCCTAGCTGGGGAAGTGGCTGTGGTAGCTGGATCCTCAGGTTGATCCGGAGCTCCTGCACTCTGAATAATTTTTACAACTGCTGCTGAGGCTTCTGTGCGGGGGACATGCTTCCTTCTTTCAATGAGTGGAGTTACAAGTGCCTTTCCTAGCTGCTCCAGGAACACCCTCCTCTTGTTCTGCTTACGAGACATCTAGGTCGGGTTGATCTCTCTCCAAATCACAAAGGCATTGTAGGAGGAAATATCAATGATGTTGTGGAAGATGACCAGGGGCCAGCGGGCAGTCATTCTTCTGCAGCTATATGTTCCAATCACCTTATCTAGGTTGTCCACGCCTCCTTTGTTGCGGTTGTAGTCTAGGATGATGATTGGCTTCCTGTCCTCACGATCGCTAATGTCACTGTCTGTGTGCAGTGTGCTCAGAAGAACTACATTCTTGTTTTTCTATGGGAGGTAGGAAACTAGAGTGGTGGTGGGCGTAAAGACAAACTTTGACGAAAAGACCTCTCTCCTTTGACGCAAGCAGTGCAGGTGGGAGCTCAGGCTTTTTCTTTCGAACTGTACCAACCATGGTGATCTTCTTCTTCAGGAGCTGCTGTCCAAGTTCATAAGATGTGAAGAAATTGTCACATTTCACATTGTGACCCCTCAGTCCCTCTGTCACATCAAGCACAACTCGCATCCCCGGTTCTTCTCTGGGCATCCACTGGTCGGCTTCCCAGTATAGACTTGCATTTTCCAAGCATAGCTTGATTTGGCATCGCAAGCCACCCATGACTTGATCCCATATTTTGCTGGCTTGCTGGGCATATACTGCCGGAAAGGACAACGACCTTTGGACAAAAGACAATAGCATTAGTGATTAGTATCATTGTCACAGAAAACAGTCAAAGAAATCAATAGGGAAAATTAGGGGTGCACCGATTTCAATTTTCTGGCCGATCACCGATTTTTAGAAAGTCTGACCTGCCGATTCCGATTTTGGCCGATACCGATTTTCAGGTGTTAAAAGGTCAAAATGCACCTTCAATTTTCCAATCTTACTTTATTGTAAGCAAAGTTTAACAGAAAAAAAAAATCAGTTCATGTTACTCTTTCACTTGTTACATTTTAAAAAACAAAACAAAAATAGATAATGCAGCATGCGTAACATTTTCAAGTCAGTGGGTAATAAGAAATAACACTCGCACAGGTAAGTTTGTCCTCACAGACTTATTCCAGTCATTTTTTCATTAGTGGCAGGTTTTTCTTGATGAACAAAAGCATTTCTGCTTTGCCACCAGACAGGCAACTTCTTTTCTCATCTACTACATGTCCAGCCAAGCTAAACAGGCGCTCGCTTTCAATGCTTGTGCATGGGGCAGGAACCTCCGATAGGTAGTTCTGTACCTGCATAGCTGAAGGGCTGGCCAGCTGTTGCTCCTTTTCAATGTTCTCCTTTAAGATTTCGTTGTGAACTGCAAACAGTAGACTACACCTGTTGGCTGCAGGTTCATCTATGTCAGGAGGTCCCACTTCAGAGAATGTTCCTGCAGCAAGTGTGCATCTGGTCCCCCCCTCCGCAAGTTTGGACAAAAGGAGCAGTTTCACGTCATCTTTCACCTCTGCTGAGAAGTAGAGATTCTTGTACCGGTACCTTGTTTTGCATAAACAAAGAAAGATGGGTCAATCATTGTGTTTGTATACATTAACATTTTTTTAATTGCATGTAAATAAAGAAATGCATTTCTTTATTTACATGCAATTAAAAAAAACTTTTAATTAAATTGAAAATAAAAATTTCTTGATTGAAATTTTCAATAAAGAAATGTGTATTTTAAATTTAATTTAAATGTTTCTTGAAATATAATAGTAGGCTAAAAGTAATTGTGACTAAAATAGAATATTCACAGTTACTTGCCTTGGATCCAGAGTAGTGGCCAAGCTGTACAGGGGCTCATCATGCTCAATGTTGTTGAATCTTCTCACAACAGCCTCTAGCAATGTAGCTTTGGCTTTACCCACACCACGGTCTGTGCTTGCTTGCCTCTCCAAAATCCGCGGAGTGTATTTGTATTAGCTTTTAGCAGGTTGCGGGTGTCTCTCAAAACTTGGCTGAACAACTCCGGTAATGCAACGTCTGAAAAATATCTCCGACTCGGCATATTATATTGTGGGCTCACGTGCTGCATCAAGCTTCTAAAACCTTTGTCCTCAACGACTGAAAAGGGCTGGTCGTCTAATGCCATGAACTCCATCACTTTCCTCGTGGTAGCTTTGCTCTTTTCGTGCTTATTAAACAAACCTGCAAACTAGTCACCTTTCGGCGAAATTCGCCGTTTTCAAAGGAAAATATATAATTTACGTGATTCGTGTAGATCCGATGAGTTTTTGTTTTCGGGGGTGGGATGGGGGGTCAGAGCCGTGACAGATTAGAATGCATCATTTCCCACTGACTGGATTTCAAGACAGAGTAATGCATCTGTCGTCAATAAAACATCTTTGTTGGAGCGCGTCATTTTGGCCAATCACAACCTCAGGATAGACAGGGGGAGGAGACGACAGCGAAATCTTTGAACTGAAGTAAAAAATAAAAAAAACTCTGCAGCGCGAGTCCAGAGAGCTCTGTGCGAGTTGCGCGCGGAGGTTCAACAGAGCGCGAGGGAAGAGAGCAGAGAAAACTGTTCGAGCCAACTCCTCCAACGTGTGGGAGCTCTTGAAGCTTCACAAAGATTAAAAAACAACCTGCAACACACAGTTTTGCAAAGTGACGCCAAAATTACACCACACACGTTACGGCTCCGCCCCGCTCCGGTCCGACCTCCGCAGCAAATACGCACCCATTATAATCAATGACAGAACTTACACTGGCTCCGCACGGCGGCGGCGAGCTGCGGAGAGCGGACGGCAGTCCGTCAAAATTAGAAATTTTCTATTTCTGCCGGACGCCGGAGCTGTGCGGAGTCAACTTTTGAAGATTACGTCGCACCAACAGGAAAAGGAACGAGCACAACTTCCGTATTTACAAAATAAAATCACCACGGGCGGACTTAATCCTAGCTCTATACGGATTTATTTGTACAAAAATGCTTTCAAACTATCATTTATGACTACGCCTACAAACGCAATACAATAAATAAATAAATAAATAAAGTATTTTATTCTGAAATGTAATACATCACTTCCTGTTGCTCAAACCATGTCCTGTCGCTCATTTACGAGAGAAGATCAAGGCAGCAGTCTCTACTGTTGTTCTCCTTCTTCCACCGAATGAATTGTTTTGTTCTGACTTACTTATTTATCACTTGATTTATCGCGCGATCCCGCAAATCCCGCGCATGCGTCTAGGAGCGGCGCATGCAGGCGGACCTGAGCTGAGCGGAGGAAGTGGAAATTGGAGTTTGAGACGCTCAGCTGCGACCTGCGGAGCGGAGCGGACCGTATGTAGTGTAATTTTGGGGTGACACGGGAGAACCACGCTAATGAAAACATGACGGAGTCGTGAACTAACTTCACCACGGTGTGTATCACTAAATCAGAAAACTAAAAAGCCCCTCCTAAATTCACTGTTGGTGGTTATTAAAATATCACCTGCTCATTGGGTAAAGTTAATATTTTTATTGAGTGTCACCATTGTTTAGTAAAATGGCATGTTGTGTTACAAATGAAACTAAATTGGCGCAACGTTTGTCACCTTTTTCATCCCTTCTGAGTTTGCAGGTATGATAAAAGCTAACAGCGGCACACTGACTGGCTCTTTGTTAGCGCTAGCTTTAGCATTAACCTTAGCTTGGTTGCTCGCTTCAAACGTTGCATACTTGGCTGCGTGGTGATTTTTTAAATGGCAAACAAGGTTCGTTATATTAAAGGTTTTTGTTGTGGCTCCACCACGACTTACTTCGGCTTTACACAAATTGCAATCTTTTGCTCATTTTCTATGCGTAGAACTTCCAAACCGATGACATGGCTGCTCCGAGTGACCTGTGTTGACTGTGTACATGTGCAGACGTGACCTGGTGGGCAGGTTTGTTAGTCAGCCCTCTCTCACAGCAGAGCAAAAGGGGACAGCGGCTGATTTTCAGACCTTTGCGGAGGCAGATGCGATTGGAGGATAAAATCGGCTTCTCATTTAAAGATCGGCCGATCGCCAATCTCCCCAAATTAAGGAAATCGGGGCCAATCGATCGGCCAGCCGATTTATCGGAGCACTCATAGTGAAAATCACTTTTATTACAAATATGAAAACGGATTACCTCTAAATGGAACCAGTTGCTCATCCACTGTTACGTCAGGCCCTGGATTGTAGAGGTAGGGCAGCCGCTCCACCCACTTGTCCCATACCTCTCTTATGGTTCCAAGTTTGTCTGTCACATGTCTTGCTGGTCTTGACTCACGGTCATCAAATCGTAGCAGTCTTGAGTAGTTGTGAAAGAGTTTGACAGGCATTGTGGCTCAGAAAATTGGCCTTCCACTCTCTGCATCCCATAGACTAGCTGCAGCCTCACCTCGGGACCTGTATACACCTGCTAAGATTAGCAGCCCTAAGTAGGCCTGCAGGTCAATCTCATCCATCTTTTTCCAACTGTCTCCGTATTTGCAAAAACCCTCCAGATTTGTCATCCCCACGATTATTTTTTCTATTGCTGGTGTGATAAACAGGTAGAATGTTGAGACAATATCATGGGCATGAGAAACGGCATGGGTTTATGACGTTTTGTTCTGCATGCCTGCCGTGTTGATCATATGCTGCTGAGGACCATGTTATTTTGCCATTTTTTGAAAGGAAAGTCTCTCTTTCAGCTTCAGGTTTTTTTTCTTCTGAAGATGATTCATCATGCTCTGGGTTGTATTCCTCCCCATCTTCTTCAGATACATCCTCCACTTCCTCTTCTGAATCAGAGTTGTCTTGCTGGACATCTGAGAAAATCAGCTCTAGAGCCTCTTCAACGTTATAACGCACACTCATGGCTTCAGCACAGACAGAATTTGGGGTCCTGTTATCTGCAGCACCTTTATAACCTCTGGAAATAAACAGGTGGTCTTCTGATGTCTGCGAGAACACCACCTGATTTGCCTTGTTTACTTCTGCTACTTCTGCTAACCCACCGGGAGGAGACCCAGAGGAAGACCCAGGACGCGCTGGAGGGACTATGTTTCTCGGCTGGCCTGGGAACGCCTTGGGATTCCCCCGGAGGAACTGCTCCAAGTGGCTGGGGAGAGGGAAGTCTGGGCCTCCCTACTTAGGCTGCTACCCCCGCGACCCGACCCCGGATAAGCGGAAGAAGATGGATGGATGGACTTCTGCTACTGATTGATCTGAGACACATCTAAAACATTGAAACATTCTGTGGTTTGTAAATGTAACTCTGTGACCTAGATTTCAACTCTATTTGCCTCACGGGTCATTTTGACCCGAAGACCACCTTTGTACCTTTTTTTGTACAGCTTACATGGAAATGTGAATAAAAGCAAAATTTCACTTTTTCTACTGTTTGGGCCAATCTAGGAAAAGTCATAAAATTTCAAGTTAAAAAAATAGCATTTACCGGTAGTGGATTTTTTGGGGGGTTTAACACAGTGGCGGGTCATTTTGACTCGAAGACAACAGGAAGGTTAACATGTTTCTGCCCTTGGACTGCCAGGCGGGCAGTTAGCAATAAAGCTATAGTGTTAGCTGGTGACATGCCGCTCCACATTGTGGTGTTTTACTGTTGCCCCACAAATGAGACACACGTGCACACTTGTCAGAGAGAGAGAGAGTCTTTATTGTCATTTGCACCGCATGTGGTACATGTGATGAAAACGAGATTATGTACACGGGGTCCCAGTTACATCCAACAACAAATGCAAGAGAAAAACAGTAATAACATCTAGAATTAACTAAGAAAAACATCAACTAGTAATACACTAAGCCTAATATAGTGGAAATAAACAGCAGCACGAACATGAGTTTGTATGAGCAGATGGTCACAGATGAACACAGATGAACACAGCAACAAGAAAACAGATCAGCATCAGCACAATGTGATATTTTGCAGTGTTTATTTTTTATTTTATTTTTATTTATTCATGAGTCTAACAGCCTCAGGGTAGAAGCTGTTCCTCAGTCTAGTGGTTCTACATTTGATGCTCCTCAACCTCCGTCCTGAGGGGAGTGGGGCAAAGAGTGAGTGTGCTGGGTGAGTGAGGTCTTTCATGATGCAGGTGGCTCTTTTCCTGCATCTGGAGGTGTAAATGTCTGTGATGGTGGGGAGACTGACTCCAACAGACTTCTGTGCAGCCTTCACCACTCTCTGTAGAGCTTTCCTCTCTTCAACTGTGCAGCCTCCATGCCACACATTGATGCTGGAGCACAGGACGCTCTCCACTGCACACCTGTAGAACGAGGTGAGAACTGGGCTGCTCAGACCAGCTCGTCTCAGCCGTCTGAGGAAGTAGAGTCTCTGATGACCTTTCTTGATCAGGCTGGTGGTGTTGTTGCTCCAGCTGAGGTTATCATTCATGTGTACACCCAAGTATTTGTAGCTGGAGACCACTTCCACTGCAGACCCACCTATTTTCAGTGGGGCGTGGGTGTGTTTGTTCCTTCTGAAGTCCACAATCATCTCCTTTGTCTTCTTCACATTCATGTGAAGATTATTCTCTTTGCACCAGCTCTCCAGGTGTTCCACCTCCTGTCTGTAGCTGGACTCATCATTGTTTGTGATGCATCCCACCACCGCTGTATCATCTGCAAACTTAACAATATGACAGCCTGGATGTGTGGCTGTACAATCATATGTGAGCAGAGTGAACAGAAGGGGGCTCAGCACACATCCCTGAGGAGAGCCAGTGCTGAGGGTTATGGTGGAGGAGGAGAAGTTGTGGATCTTCACGGACTGTGGTCTGTCTGTTAAGAAGTCTAGTACCCAGTTACAAATGGAGGGGCTTAGTCCAAGTGTAGATAGTTTGTCTATCAGAGTTTGGGGGATCATGGTGTCTTTCAGAAGTGTTAGAAAACCTCGTCCTCCCAATCCCTCTGAAAATATGTTTCTTATGTTTTGCTGTCATTTCCCTTCTACTCTGTGAGGCAAACAAAGCTAGCAGCTGCACCGTTCAGAGATTGCAATGCATCCGTACGTGATTCTGAACTTTGACCCCAGATAAGGTCACTAATATGTACACAAAGAATTACTTCTTAAAATCAGTTTTTTTTTTTAAATTTCAAATCTACATCCATGCAAATGTTATTTAAATTTAAAACATATAATTAATGATGATTTTTAGGCGGTGCTCCTTGATGATGAGTGCTATTTTTAGAACATGCCTGTAGGAGACTCACATATCCTGGCACCGTGTCGGTGACCCCTGCTGTACATAATAATACCAGATTACTAAAAGGTTCATCATTTTGTGTGAGCTAATGTTAGCAACCCTATGTAGTTCTGTACATTATACAGATCAGTCACTAAGGCTGTTTTTAAAAATGACACAAAACTCTTTGGTTTTGGGTTTTGGTTATATTCTTTTTTCAGAAATTTGAAGAAATGAATCAATATTATTTCATTATAAATCACATAAACCTCCTTTTCTACACAGACAACGATTATTTGGGATGCACACACGGGAGAAGCAAAGCAGCAGTTTCCTTTCCACTCAGGTGAGTGACAGAAGTCAGCTGGTTTGTTGCATTGGACTTTTCATGCAGCAGTATTTAGACAACAAGACTACTGATAATAAATGCACTTTCTGTTTGTCATCAGTCAGTTGTGATTGTTATTATTCGATGTTACACAGCCAAGCTTATGTTCACACTTACACGGTTTAGTGGATTGTAAAAACACTTAAGGTAGAGCACACATCAATGTATTTTTATGTAAAGTTTTAATTTAGAAACAACTTATTTTACTCATGATATTAAATACAAACTACTGTAATAAAGTCAGCTGTTAACAACAAATGTAGGTTTAGATCATTTCATTTTCTGTCTGTTTACATCTCTGCCTCCCAACAGCACCTGCTCTGGATGTAGACTGGCAGAGCAATAACACGTTTGCCTCCTGCAGCACAGACATGTGCATCCATGTGTGTAAGCTGGGTCAGGACAGACCTGTCAAGACCTTCCAGGGACACACGGTAAAACAGCTCTCCTGGTACTTCCTCATAAGCTGCTCTGCTCGCCAAATAAATTGTAACATATGCAGAGGCAATAAATACCCCTTGTCATTCTGGGTGCTCTTCAACTTCTTTTGTTTTGTTTAGCATCGGCTTAAAATAGTTTTTTGTATCAATTGTTGGGCTGCTATAAGATATTGGATGATTTTACCCAACACCTTAAACTCCCTATGTCCCCATTTTTTTTTTTGCCAGCATCTCCAGCATTTTCTCTGAACCGAACTGTCCTTCCCAACCATCTGTCAGGATGTCAGTAGCAGAGCCATATAAAGTGAGAGTTCCGACACTTCCATAGACTCCCATTGTAAGAATGGAATGCGGAAGTCACGTGGGTCATGGAGGGGGCGATTCATAAGATATCTATGGGGCGATTCGTTCCACCAAACTGTTCCAAACGGCAGCGCTACTAGCATCAAACGTAGTTCATTGTTGATGTTTCAGACGTGTTTTCTCTGGTAAGTTGATGAAAATACAATTTTCTTTTGCCCTTGTGAAGCGTTTAAAACGTCAAAAAATGCTTAAAGGGGACCACACATTCAAAATTCACTTTTTAATGTTTTTTTACTCAACTTTGGGTATTTACTTCATAAAAAAACAGTCCAAAGGCCAAAAAAATGCACCCAGTGGTTTATTTACTCTAAGTAGATTTATTTTACTGTGATAAAAACGGCTCGTTTTTGAAATAAACTGGAAGTCAATCGCGCTTGTGACGTCACAGGCGCGAGGACAACCCACCCCAACATGAGTCCAGCCCCTCACCTAGCAACCCCTGGTTAGGCTCAACCCATTTCTGTATTAAACACATGACTGTTGTTTTTCATGATTTCATCTCATCTTTTGTTTATATGTTATTAATTTCATGTGTACAGCACTTTGTTGCAGCTGTGGTTTTTTAAATGGCTTTATAAATAAAGTATAATTGTTATTTTTATGTTTTAGTTCAATTTTTAGTGTATTTGCGATCGCTCCAAACGCGCAGCCGGCAAAAATTAAACGAGCAGACCCCCGACGTAGGGACCGGCGTCAACGAGCCCCTCTTCTGGCGCGATGGAGCGGAGCTTCAACTGTGCAGCCTCGCAGCAGCCTGGCAGAAGCCTCGCAACAGCGAGGACCTTCTCTTTACCGATTAATTTACGGGAGACACTTGGTGAACTTTGTGTGTCTTGACTGGAACAGCGATAACTCTCAAAGTCTCCGCGTGCAACGAGCGGAGCTGGCGAAAACCGGAAGAGGAACAAGCTAACATTAGCTTCGGATTCGGGTGGTCTCATGCTAAAAGGAGCAGCAAACTGCGGCGCGCTCAGACGGGTTTCGGTAAGTTATCTTAAGCTAACACTAACAGTAAGTCAAATGAGTAATAAAAAACGAGCTAATTTTAAAACAACAACACATTACAGATACTGGCTGTGCAGAGGGCGTAAACAGATCGTTGAAGGGCGTGGACTTCAGAACTTCTATCAGAAACCGGTCGTTCAAAACGAAAGTTAAAACTGGCAGAATTAAAAAGGGTATAATTAATTATCTAAGAATTATTTTGTGTATTAAAATGAATTAATATTGTCAAGATAGCACACAGACATAACATAAAATTTTTAAATACTTACATGTGGTCCCCTTTAAGAAAAACGCATAGTGTAGTGCTCACGCCACTAGGTGGAGTTGCAGGATAAGAAATGAAGAGGAGAAAGGTAGAAAGAATGTCAGTTTGTTACTGCTCAATAATTACTGAAAAACGCAGGACAACATAAGAAAAGTCGGGTTTTTGTGTCATGTTGCGCCAGTAGCTGCTCAAATTGACTGACAGCGACGAGCTGTTTGGAACAATTGAGAGCAACATGAACCACGTGACTGCCTGTCGGCGAGTTCAAAGAGTGTCACAACTCTCACTTTATATGGCTCTGGTCAGTAGGAAACAGGAAGTTCTAATCTCACCTAGAGATACACGATATTGGAATTTTGGCCGATATCCGATATGTTAAAACTTATTTGGCCGATAACCAATGCCGATACCGATATTGTATATAATTTCCTTTGTCAGAACATAGCCCTCTCTCTTATTTAGGCTCATTTGCTACAAAAATTGTGCAACAGCTGTAAGAGCTGGTGACATATATTCAGTAACAGCCATATGATATGCATAGCACTTTAACTTATATTAAATGAAAAGTGTTAAATGTTATTTATTAGCATTAATCACCTGCGATGCTGTCTCACTTGTGGAGGCTTGTTCCAGGTTCCTAGCTGCAGTGTGGGATCCTCTGCACTCCTGTGCATGAAGAACAGACTTTTTAAGTTAAAAGTTTTTGTCTATCCATTGTACTGTAAGACTTAATCATGCTAACGGGGCTAACATGATGTCCAAATATCTGTGGTAAAACTCACCCAACAAGTCGTGCTATCGGCTATTAGCTTCTCAACGACATCAGAAATGACAGCTTGTAACTCAGGTAATGTTACGTCAGAAAAATATCAGACTGGGGACGATGTAGCGAGGCTCAACATACTCCATAAATCTTCAGAATCCGACATCCTCACCAACGAAAAATAAAAAACTTCCACACCGCTGACATTTTTTATTTTTCTTTGCGCATGTGACGTCATCACGTTGCGCTGCCACTGCAGGCAAAAACAGCGCCTTTTATATCAACAAGTTTTTTTGATGGAATATCCGATATTGAAATTTAACACTAATATTGGCCGATACCATGCCGATAATATTGTGATCCCTAATCTCACCTTTACTTTTTCCTCTGAGCTATTTTAAACATTTGGAAATGTATAGATAATTTGTTTACACTTGTTAAATTTCCTGTATTTTGTTAATTTATTTTATTCTAATCTGAACCTTTTCAGAATGAGGTGAATGCCATTAAGTGGGATCCAACTGGCAGCTTGTTAGCCTCCTGCTCTGATGACATGACGCTGAAGGTGCGTTCACATGTTTGTGTGTCTTATGTTTTAAAATGGATCTACAGCATTTATTAATGTTATTTCTCTGTTCTTTCTGGTATAGATCTGGAGCATGAAGCAGGATTTGTGTGTCCATGACCTCCAGGCCCACAGTAAAGAAATCTACACCATCAAGTGGAGCCCAACAGGCCCCGGGACAAACAACCCCAGTGCAAACCTCATGCTGGCCAGGTAAAAGCTGATTCTTCTGCAGCAAGGTTTTTACAAGATGTTGGTCAGACTATCTATTAAGGAAGGATGATAAATGCTGTGGTCTTACGCAGTCATGGAAAGTTTAACAAAAAAGGATCTGATTTTAATTTTCCAGGCTGACAATAAGAGAAAAGAGTACAAAAACACTTTTCTGTTTCCATACTCTTTTCTCCTTTTCCATTTTTCTTTACTTATTCGAGCGCAGTGAGGCAGTCTAATTTACATCATACACCAAAGTCCATGCTCAGTAATCCAATGTTCAGTCAGGTCATCTGGACGGTTTCTTTTTTTGGTGAGACGTTTCGTCCTTCATTCAATCCAAGAAGCCACCAAACAAAACTGATTCCCACAAACGGCATACAACATAGTGGAAAAAAACTGTTTGCTGGTGATAAGATGGCCTCTGGGGTCCAGGGCCAGCCCAAGGCATAAGCAAACTGTCTGCTTAGGGGCCCCTGGCCACTAGGGGCCCCCCTAAGTGGATTTAAAAAAAAGTTTTTTTTTACGATTTCTATATGATTCTATTACACATAATTTCATTATAAAGTTGTGAATTTTTTTTTTTTTTACAAAGAAAGTTATATTTTACCAGTTTGTTAATAGGTAGTTTTATCAATACATTCTGCCATGTCTGGCCTTTTGAGGACGCTCATGAGCTTGATGTGGCCCAAAAGGAAAATGAGTTTGACACCCCTGCACTAGATGATATATTAGGCTAATGTAAACAGAGCTGTCAGAGTTGCAATGAGTTCATGTTAGGTGGGTGAAAGACCTGGTCATCTGACTGTTGGTTGCAGTAATCCACATTATTAGCAGAAATAGAGGGGGCCCCATGGAGGCTTGGGCCGGCCCTGCTGGGGCCTGCTTCTCCTCCGGGGCCCACCCTCTCCCTCGTCAACTCCTCTGAGACAGTCATGTCAAAGTGGTTCACAACATCAAAGTTCATGCTCAATGAACTCGTGGCGACTGACAAAGTCCTTTGGATGAAGCACAAAACATCTCAGCAACAAAAGAAACCGTCCAGATGACTTGACTACATATTGTTGGATACTTTACATCATATTAAAACAACGAGCCTATCTTGCTTTATTAATTTCTCTTTAAGTATTCTTAATTTTATCTTTTAGCCTAAAAAACTGTTGTGGGAAAAAAAGTTATATTAGCTCCTAAAACATTACTCCAAAGTGGATTTTTGTTCAAGTTTTATGAAGGGTATACCTAAGCAAAAAGATTTTTAGTTTAGTTCCCCGAAACCTAGTGAGCTACTCCAAGACAGTTTTATTAGAACGAACCAACTCTCTATTAAAGCATCTTTATCTGCAAAAACAGTGCCTATAGATAAAAATTAATGGAATGCTAAGCCTATTATTAGGTAACTATTCAGAGTAAGGAAAGTGCTATTGTAAATAAAAAGATGAAGCCCAAAGCTCATAAAAGATAACTGTCAGAAGGTCCTTCAACTTCTTTTAGAGGTATCTCAGCCTGAAATAAAAAAAAATTCATATTTAAATTAAATTTTGACTCTTTCAGGGCTTTTGATGTTTTAAAACTCCATCCATCCATCCATCCATCCATCCATTTTCTTCCACTTATCCGGGGTCGGGTCGCGGGGGTAGCAACCTAAGTAGGGAGGCCCAGACTTCCCTCTCCCCAGCCACTTGGAGCAGCTCCTCCGGGGGAATCCCAAGGCGTTCCCAGGCCAGCCGAGAAACATAGTCCCTCCAGCGCGTCCTGGGTCTTCCTCTGGGTCTCCTGCCCGGAACACCTCACCAGGGAGGCGTCCAGGAGGCATCCTAACCAGATGCCCGAGCCACCTCAACTGGCTCCTCTCGATGTGGAGAAGCAGCGGCTCTACTCCAAGTCCCTCCCGGATGACTGAGCTTCTCACCCTATCTCTAAGGGAGAGTCCAGACACCCTGCGGAGAAAACTCATTTCAGCCGCTTGTATCTGAGATCTTGTTCTTTCGGTCACAACCCAAACTCAATTTTTAATTAATTATTTTTTATCAACAAAATAGTTATTTTATGGCAGTTTTTGGAAGAAGGCATTTTCCCTCAAATTCAAGGGATCGACATAAACGTTTTCCGTTTGTCCAAGAGAACCTGTTTTTGTCTCTTGGACAACCAGCTCACGAGTCGATGTTGTCCATTGGACAACCAAGTGAAACGCGTGTAGTGCCGTGTCATGGTACTAATGCTAGTAAAATGCTGCGAGTGCCTCTTTTGCAAAGTCTGATGACATGGAACAGGATGAGGAGAATGAGGAAGTTCCACTCCAGCAGCTCCTGTAAGATTCAGCAACTCGGGAGCTTGGAAATTATAAGCTCTCCACAAGATGGCTGACTGAGAACATTTGTATATACTGTAGTAAACTTTGTAATCAGTGCAATATACTTATGATATTACACTTTTCTTGAGATTTTTTTGTCTTCTTATTGTAAAAGTTGCAGACAACCAAAAAGTTTGGAAGAAAACGGCATTTGACATCACAAATGACATTTGTGATGTGTTCACACTAATAAGGCACTATAATTCAACATTTAGTGTCAAAACCCTGTCACTGTTGGGAGGGGATCTTGCTGTAAGTTGTTTTGTGTGTGTGTGTTTGTGTGTGTGTTGTAAAAAACAAATAAAATAAAAGACTGAATGAAAAACTCTGTCACTGTTGCTCAACAAGTGCTTTTAGTTTGCTGCAGTGGTCCTGCAGTATGTTTTCGTCACATGCAGCTTGTTTAGTTGCTCTCGTGTTCAGCTCACACAGCGTTTTGAGTCTCACGTCTTTCCGCCTCTGTGTAGTGCGTCATTTGATTCAACTGTGCGTCTGTGGGACGTGGAGCGTGGGGTGTGTATTCACACTCTGACCCGGCACCAGGAGCCAGTTTACAGCGTGGCCTTCAGTCCTGACGGCAAACACCTCGCCAGCGGCTCCTTCGACAAGTGTGTCCACATCTGGAACACTCAGGTCTGACATATGAGGCTTTTTACATGCATGTAAATAAAGTGATTTACACTTCTGATGAAGTTGTTTCTTCCTGTTGACAAACCTGTGTGTGTGTGCGTGTGTGCGTGCGTGTGTGTGTGTGTGTCCTCAGACGGGGGCTTTAGTCCACAGCTACAGAGGGACAGGGGGGATCTTTGAGGTGTGCTGGAACGCCACAGGGGACAAAGTAGGAGCTAGTGCGTCAGATGGATCGGTGAGTTCAGCTGTCTCTGAAACAGAACTGTGGGTCATGATCAGAATCCAGGGTTCATGTTGTTTCCGTCTATGTTTTATTATTTTTCAAGCATTTAAACAAAACAAAAATAACCTTCAAACTTAAACACTAATCTGAACAAAATCTACCAGCTCGTACTTCTGTGCCTCTAAGGCAAGTTGTCCCCAACCATCGGGCCGTGGGTCAATTTGTACCGGGCCGCACAGAAAAAGAAAAAGAAACGTATATTTTGAAAAATCACCGGATTCTCTCCACCACATCTGTCCATGACTTACTCTTGACGCAGGTCAACATACACAAGCGTAAGTTTCAGTTTCTGTTAGACGCATGCACAGATTGGTTCTACATTGCCCGTTTGGGTGGAGTAATTTAGCTGCGTGGTCCGGAGCAGACAGGCGTGAGGCCGTATCTGCTCATTTGAAGCATTACACTGCATATTTTTCAACCTGCCTGACAGTGACTGTAAAACTATGAACTAAATAAAACTATCATTTTAAATAAAGCTTCCTAATATCACATCAGAACACGTTTTGTCTTGAACTTTTTTGAATTCACATTCCTTCACATTTCTGCTTCTGCTCTTTAAACAAAATCTCCGCCCCTAAAAGTTCAAAGGCATGGGCAATTTTAAATATAATTAAAGTTTTGCACTATGCATAAGTTCCTGCGCTTTTGTGTACTGATGTGTGAATCACTGCAGAACAGGGAGAATGATGAGGCACAGCTGACCCCAGTGTGGGATATACTAATTAAATGAGAAATGATCCTGCACTTAATACACTTATAAATCACACATAAAGTGATTAAAAGTAAATTTGAAATACAGGTGCTGGTCATAAAATTATAATATTGTGAAAAAGTTGATTTATTTCAGTAATTCCATTCAAAAAGTGAAACTTTTAATTAGTTACACACAGACTGATATATTTCAAATGTTTGTTTCTTTTAATGTTGTTGATTATAACTGACAAATCAGCTACCTCAATTTGTCCTGAAGGGCCCTTACCGGCAGAGCTGCAGCTTTGCAGTCATTTCAATATTGAGTTTACATCTTTTGTTTCATGTTAATCTACTGTAATAAACATTTGTAAAATACAGCAGAATGCAGGAAATTGCATCTGTTTTATCCTAAATTCTCTGGGGTAGGACCTTCAGACTCAGTTTTCTTTATAATATTACCTTTTGCTCCAATTACACTTGTTGGATAATTGCTTTCATCACAAATACCTACACAGATTGAAGGTTTTCATTTACTATTATTATGTAAAATGATCAAAAGTTGGTCTTATACTAGCATATTTAGCTGCTTATACTAACGTGTTTAGCTATTTATACTAGCATATTTAGCTGCTTATACTAGCATGTTTAGCTACTTATACTAGCATATTTAGCTATTTATACTAGCATACAGGTAGTCCCCGACTTACGAGCGAGTTCCGTTACTACGACTATCTCGTAATACGAAAATCTCGTAAACCGGGTATACCGCACGAGCCGCCACTGATACACGTACATGTGCGGTAATGAACAGTTACCAAGCACTTCGCCTATCCTAGCACTTTAAAACATTTTAAAAGAACATACATAAAAAATTATAAATAAATTTCTTACTTTGAGCTGCAGCTTCTCTCGTCTGTTTGCATGTTAGCTCCGCTGCGTTACGTCCGAGCTCCGCAGCTTCCTGCAGCACCACGCAGTTTAAACTGTTTACAGGAAGGACTGTTAGTATGTTAACTTCATACATTTGGAGGCAGAAAAGAAATTAATAACTTACTGAAAGCCGTTTCTCTGCGGTGTCCGTCCATCCAAAACCATATGCGCGCGTTAGCTGTTGTTAGGGAACACCGCCCTAATGTCCCAACTCGCCCATTCATTTTTAGCCGAAATGGCCCGATTGTTCCCAAACAGGAGTTTCCAAAAAGGCTGTCGGCTTTGTTTCTCCAAGTTAGCTCGGTGTCCCCCTATATCTTAGGCTGCCAGGCGGACATCCAGGCGAGCTCCAGGAACCTCTGATTGCACAAACCCGGCTGTCGGCTGGAGCTATCTGGCTAATGTTAGCTCATTGCTAATCCGGTCCAGCTGGCTGGCTGCTGCTTTACGCGGTCAACAGTGTCGTTTTGCTTCGCCCATCCGTTCCTCCTCAAAACCACCGTTCAGCTCCAGATCATGTATCTGAGCGCAGGATCCTTTGATCGGATTCGGACAAAGCCGGCTGTCGGCTGGAGCTACGAGACTGGAGCTAACTGGCTAAGGCTCAACTCGTGGGCACTGCCGAAAACTGACTGACTGCCGAAAACTGGAGGAAACTGTCGGAAACTGCCGCAAAACTTTGTAAATTGGCTTAAAAATTATTCACTGTACTATAATTATAATAATAATACTTTATTTAAAACAACTACAGCTGCAACAAAAAAATCATGCACTGTACTGTAATTATAATAATAATACTTTATTTAAAACAACCACAGCTGCAACAAAGTGCTGTACACATGAAATTAAGAACATTTAAACACAATATATATATATATA
>JBBPBX010018475.1:15629-32239 GCA_038048925.1 Garcialebias charrua | reverse complement strand
TAGAACACAGAAGGCAACTCAAACTCAGATCAACTTCACAGTAAAAACAAGTAAATCAGAGGCAAAAAGTATTGTCAAACAAAGACTGAAGAAAGAATGGCAGAAAGGATGGGATGAAGAAAAAAAAGGAAGATGGTTTTATGGGATCAAAAAACAGTAGGTGAAACACGAACTGGAAGATAGAGGACTAAGATTTGGACACACAGGACTTAATTATTCAACATTTCAAATAAAGAAACACAATACAGACAAACGTGAGCACTGTGTACAAGATGAAACATTACAACATGTTAGGAATGTCAAAAATATGAACAAGAACGT
This sequence comes from Garcialebias charrua, assembly GCA_038048925.1. Lineage (NCBI taxonomy): Eukaryota > Metazoa > Chordata > Actinopteri > Cyprinodontiformes > Rivulidae > Garcialebias > Garcialebias charrua. The sequence continues at coordinate 31,918 of JBBPBX010018475.1, read as the reverse complement.
AAATCAAAAAGGCGTTCAATTCAAGATCAACTGGACTTTATTTGTAACAGAAGACGTTTCGCTTCTCATCTGAGAAGCTTTATCAATTCAATGAACCAGACTGTGTGTGCGTGTGGATTTATAACAGGAGTCACGCACCATCATATGTAAATTGCAAGCTGAGGTAACACATACATGTAAATTGACAGATCACACCTTAACAGTAGGGAGTTCCCTATGAGAAGCGAAACGTCTTCTGTTACAAATAAAGTCCAGTTGATCTTGAATTGAACGCCTTTTTGATTTATCATGTCCTGGACGACTGAGAATCTTCACCAGCAACAAGAACGTAAATATATGAAGAGAGAATTTGAAAGGATAAAAGAAAATTTTAACATAATTGAGGCACTGCAACATAACTTAGAGAGCAAACATATACAAATTATAATTAGATATTTTAAGAAAACAAAGTTGATTAATAGAATTTGACATACATTTTTTTAAATTAATTTACTACAGATACATTTACAATCATAAGAATGTGAACTAAATTTGACATACATTATTATTATTTTTTTTTTTTTTTTTTTTTTTTTTTATTAATTTACTACAGATACATTTACAATCATAAGAATGTGAACAAAAAGAACAAAGGACAAGATTACAAGAACAAGGAACACAGAGAAAAAAAATAACTATGCCAGGGGGGTGCCAGATTTCTACAATGAGTGCATAAAAAATAAAATTATACATTAAATATACTCAAGGAGCTACAACATTCAAACGTGTTTATAGCTTTCTTGTTGTTACTCTTAGAAATGGTGCATAAATATAATTCTATTTCTTTAATTAAGCCTGGAAAAAAAGGCGAAGATGATGAAAATTTACATTTGTGAATATGGTATTTGCCAAATATTATAATTAAATTAACATACATTATACACATAGAATTATCCCACGAAGAACCACACTCCATACCAGTGGTGGCGGTATTGCACACCTAAAGTTTTTTGCCAACTGCCATTAAACCCCATGAAGAAGAAGAAGACTCAGTCCGGAAGTACTTCTTTTACGCGATTAGAAATGTGGGTTATTCGAAGTACTTGTGCTGTACTTTTAGATTACGATTTAATTTTCTGTAACTTTTCATTTTCTTGATTTCAGTTAATCTGTACCCGTTTCGAAACTATTATTTAAAGTAAACTTTGGCTAACAGAGATGAGGAGACATCAGGCTGAACAACGAGAGGAAGTGGCTGCTGAAGAAATGTCCGAGTTTCTGGAAACAACAGATGCAGATTATAAAGAGGAACGATGTCGTTTAAAGGACAAACTGCAACACAACAAAACCCAAGGTGCTGTTTTCAACCCAAACGTTCTGCGTCACAGATTAGGTTTGTATCTAAACAGCTTTTCAGTGATGATTTTAGTTGGATTTGCGACTTGTCCAGGGTGTACCCCTATGGCAAGCCCTTTTAACATTAAATCGTGAAGTCTGACTATCCGTAATTACATTCTAGATATCTAAAATGGAATTTTGACTAGTCACAATTACATTTTGACTAGTCAGAATGTTAATTTAAGATATCTGTATTTACATTCTGACTAGTCATAATAGCAATTCAAGATATCTTAAAATGGATTTTGACTAGTCAAAATATAATTAAAGATATCTTAAATGACGTCACCCGATTCGTCATTTAAAGTGTCAGACATCCATAATGACAATTCAAGATATCTCAAACGTAATTATGACTAGAAATTACGCGTAGGACCCGCGGCTGCCACTTAGCTGTTCAAACAGATGCCTGCACAATTTTGGGTGGCTGCAGTGGCGCTAGCTTTTCTGGACTAAATTGTCAGAAAATGTCACAAGTGTTAGCATTAGACAGTGAGGAAAATGGCTCAGTTTCATCTGTTGTTTTTGTTCAGTTCCTGGTTGTTCTTGAGGGGCAAGAAAACAACCTTATCTGTCCTACCATGCTTTACTACAGCCTGCTGGAGTCACTGTGTCTTACCTGAGCAGATTGGCTGGGGGAGTCCAGAGGACATGACTTAATTAACTTCTTTAGATTTTCCTACCTGGATTATTGAGCATGCATCAGGAAAACATATTTATTTCTGTTTACTTAATTTCATATTTATGTTCCAGGTTGAAGGCAGTTCAGTCTTGTGTAGGTTCTGTTCCACTCATATCTCGTGCATCATCACAGCTTGTGGGTGAATTTCTGCTCGTTACATTGAACCATCATTAAATTTTTTAGTTGACTGACCACTGGAAAGCCTCAACCTTGGCTGAATATTTAAGAATCATTATTGCCTCCATTAGAATTAGTTTTTAACTTAGTGTTAATAAAATTTATATTGTTGGAACAGTCTCCTGTTTACTTGTAAACAAACCCAAGTGCCTTTTCTGTGCATAAATTATGTCCTTGGGTGAAAATCCTAAGGTGCCGTTTAAGTAAGTTTATAAAATAAAAAATAACATCCAAGCTTGTCACATGTATGTAAACTGTTCTAGTGTTATGTACTTTATTATTTAAAAGTTTTTAATTATTTTTAAACATTCTTCAATTAAAACACACTTGAGCAGTATACGTTTTTTTATTATTATTTGTGGATTGATTGAGTTGAATTGCAAGGAAAACAAGTATAATTTACAACATCTAGTAAGAACAAAAAAAAACTTTATCTGTATTTAAGTTAACAATTTATAACTGTACACTAAACTTATAGTGGATTATAGATATTTTTACCAAATTATGGAATTTTATTTTAAAGAAATTGGCACGTTTTTGTATTTTTCACGAATAACAACTATTTACAGTATTAAATTAATTTACAGTGATTCACACAGCTTGAGACTGAATATTAGAAATACAAAGGAACAAAAAGGTGATTTGTACATTTTATGATACTGCATTGATATAAACACATTGAAAGTAAAACATGTCCAGTTTAGACTTCATCTGATCAACCAATCATCAATCAATTCATCACGCCATACCCGTTCAACAGTTATTGTTTAGTGTACCCCCTGACCATCTGAGCTGCCAGTGCTGTGGCAGCAGACTCCTCCTCTGTAAGCAACACAGAAACAGCTAGCAGTAAGTCAAAGTCAACTTTATTGTCAGATCTGCAATATGTACTGTACAGGACATACACAGGACCGAAATTGCGTTTCTCTCAGTCCCTCGGTGCAACAGTAAACATCTAAACATTGAAACACTGAAACATATAATAATAGACATAAGCATAAAATAGTAAAACTAACACTGTCCTGAGTTTTTGCATAGTGGTATAAGAGTATGAAAATTTACACCAACTCTAAAACTAAAACATTAAACATTTAATGAACATAATACTGTCCTGAGTTTTTGCATACTAGTATAAAAAAAGAGTATAAAAAGTATAACTAAAATAAACTAAAGGTTTCTAGCATTGACATTTGCAAAGTGGCAAAGCAGCGTATGAGTTAATGTACACAGTATATTAGGGATGCACCGATAAATCGGCCGGCCGATCGATCGGCTCCGATTTCCTTAATTTGGGGAGATCGGTGATCGGCCGATCTTTAAATGAGAAGCCGATTTTATCTACCGATTTTATCTGCCTCAGCAAAGGTTGGAAAATCCTGAAAATTTAGGGTGCATTTTGACCTTTTAACACCTGAAAATCAGTATCGGCCAAAATCGGAATCGGCAGGTCAGACTTTCTAAAAATCGGTAATCGGTGATCGGCCAGAAAATTGAAATCGGTGCACCCCTACAGTATATGTATGAGGTAGTAGTTGATGTTGTTATAGAGGCAAAAAGTGGCATATGCAGTAAGGCACATTGGGCATCCTAAATAAGACCGTTCAGAGCACACTGTATATGTATCAGCAGTGGTGTAGATATTAGAGTAGTGTAAATGTAAACAGTAGTAATTAAATGTAAGCAGTAGTAATAAAAGTAAACAGTATTAATAAATGTAAACAGAGAATGTAAACAGTATTATGACTATAGGCAGTGATGTAATACAAACATTAGTGCAAGTATGAGAAGTAGTGCAAACTGTATGAGCACATGACCGAGAGTTTAGTGAATAACCCGTTTGATGACACAGAGTCCAGTGTTAAAATCTTTGTGTTGTGTGGTAATGTGTGAGAAAGTTTTAGTGTTAAGGCAGTTCAAATGGGAGGGGGGCAGAGCAGGCAGAGTGTTTAGCATCCTGACTGCCTGATGAACAGAGCTGTCTCTCAGTCTGCTGGTTCGAGCCTGGAGACTCCTCAGTCTCCTCCCTGATGGCAGCAGTCTGAAGCAGCTGTGTAGTGGGTGTGTGGGATCACCTGCCATGCAGAGGGCTTTCCGAGTGAGGCGTTTGCTGTGTAAGTCCTGCAGTGAGGGAAAGGAGGTGCCCACGATCTTCTCAGCTGCTCTCACAATGCGCTGGAGGCTCTTGCGGCTGGATGCAGTACATGCACCAAACCACACAGTGATGCAGCTGGTCAGGACACTTTCTATGGCACCTCTGTAGAAGGTGCTCATGATGGGGGTTGAAGCTCCAGCCCTTTTCAGCTTGCGGAGAAAGTAGAGACGCTGGTGAGCCTTCTTTGCCAGTGATGCAGTGTTCCTGCTCCAGGACAGGTCCTCTGAGACATGCACTCCCAGGAACTTGGTGCTGTCTACTCTCTCCACTGCGGTGCTGTTGATGGTCAGAGGGGCATGTTGGGCATCCCTCTTCCTGAAGTCCACAACAATCTCCTTTGTCTTCTCCACGTTGAGAGTGAGATTGTTGTGTCCGCACCACAAGGCCAGGCGGCTCACCTCGTTCCTGTAGTCCGTCTCATCGTTGTTGCTGATGAGACCCACCACTGTTGTGTCGTCCGCAAACTTGATGAAGTGGTTGGAGCTGTATGATGGTGTGCAGTCGTGTGTTAGCAGGGTGAATAGAAGGGGGCTCAGCACACATCCTTGTGGGGCCCCTGTGTTCAATGTGATGGTGCTAGATGTGTTACTCCCGATCCGTACTGATCCGTAAGCCTTGGTTGTCAAAGCTGTACCCCTGCAGAACATCTGGACTGCTCCCTGGTTCTGCCCTGTATTTCATGTGACACTTGCAGAGACTGAAGATGCACAAATTGACTTGAGTGTGGGCACAAAACACATGTTGGGAAGACTATACATCATCGAAGGAAGAGCAGGGAAGTCTGGAGCCATGTGGTGCAGAATGATGCTACACAGGACTTCTCAGTTGGGCACTGGTAAGACACCAGTCCACCCTGTGGAACAGGCCCACATCTGGATGGTACCAGCTCCAACGTTGACAGACCATCTAGGACAGGAGCAATAAATGGTTGAGACTCCAGTCGGTGTAGTTTTCCTCCTGATGTCAGGATTTCGGGGTCTGGACGTGGTCCTGCAAACACACGAGTGACATAATCACAATAAGTTTTGACAAAAGAAACTGGCATAAAAACATTAACACAAAGGTTATACCCAGATGCGGCTCCAGGGGGGAGCTAGGGTGTGCTATAGCCCCCCCCTGGAAAACTCACAGCACCCCCTTAGCACCCCCAAGAAAATATCAGATTATTTTCTTTTTCATTGAGTTAATATTCTTTAACATGTGGTTGTTGTGATATTTTCCTCGCAAAACACAACTAATAAAATAAAAAGAAATCAGTGATTATATCGAGTAAAAAACAACAACAATCTGATCCACCAGCTGAAGCCCACAAAGATGAGTGATGCTCTCAACACTGACCCAGTAAGGAGCAGAAACTGGTGACATGATGCCTCTGGTTATGCCATTTTTAGCTAATGCAACTTGATAAATCATTTCCTGGCTTGCAGTGATAATGAATGACTGTCATCATTTTCCCCGTGCGCCTACCGGCCCATTCATGACGCGGCCCATCGGGATTTCTCTCGAACCGCACTCTGCATGAACTGTTGCGCACCCTTCCACCTGACAAAAAGAGGCGTTGGCCTGAACATTTACCTGAGCTGGTTTATGCGTACAATGTTACTCCACATGCGACTACCGGATATTCCCCTTACTTCTTGCTCTATGGAGTAGAACCACATCTTCCTGTCGATGCATTGCTTGCGCATGAAAGTTCTCCTGATAAAAATCTTGATTGGCTTGCTGTGCATCAGCAAAGACTCAAAGAGGCACATGAAAGAGCAAAAGAGTATGCAGAGCAGAAAGCTGCGAAACGCGTTGCTCGGCATAGTCACAAAGTGTACTGTCCTTCGATTGAGGTTGGAGAGTATGTTTACCTGAGACACAGACCAGCTGGTCGTAACAAAATTCAGGATGCATGGAGTCCAGTTGTTTACCAACTCGTAGACGTAGTAGGCACAACTTGCATAGTACGACCTGCAGAGGGAGGGCCTACAAAAACGGTTAACAGGGCTGACATCAGGTCATGTGTCCATGTGCCAGACACAAACCAGGGACACAGTGAGAACACTGTAGCCAAACAGACAAATACTACTGAATCACACACTGCCTCATCTGATGAGTATGATGGGGGTATAGTCATTGAAGAGGTTTCTTTTGACTTAAATCCTGGTTCAGGTGTAGAAAATTGTCCTAGTGGTGAAAGTGTTCAGAAGCGAGCAGAGACTCCGTTGACTTCCGAATGTGAACTTCCTGTGATTGAACAGAGGGAGACTGAGCATGTTGACAATGAAGCATGCGATATTGACCAACTGGGTGAGATTCCAGTGTCTCCTCCTGGCGTTAGACAAGCTCACACACCTGCTCCCCGCAGGAGTAGAAGAGTGAATGTAGGGAAACACCCAAACCCACATCACCAACCTAGGTCAGTGTTGGGGCCAGAAATGAACTCATAAATGGCTTCACAGATTATTGCAAGCTTAGGTTCTGTGTTTTTTTAGAGAAGCTTTAAAAGAGGTAAAAAGCAGTTGCTTTGTCACCGAGGACGATGACATTTAAGCAGGGGAGAATGTAACCAGGTGAAAAATGGGTACATGTCAAATGTATTTTAAACAAAAAAAAACCATGTTTTGCTTTACTTTCACCTACTGGTTGTAATTCTTGTTTTTGTCAGCATGTGGTGCTGTTGGTACAGAGAGGTCTAAAAGGACCGGAAATAGAGAAAAAACCCTTTGTTTATGTACGATGGCACGGACTGGTAAGAAAACGGAAGAGAAGGACATTTTATCTGGGACTTGGTGAAGAAGACCACTCTGGCCACGTGAGAGGAGAATCCTAGTGTCCGGTAATTGTTGGAACTGAATTATCTTCCGTGAATGAAGCTATAGAGACGATGCTAATGTTTTATTTCTGTTTGTTCTCTCGTAGAGTGCCGCTGCCGTTTGTTATGCAGTAGCTTTCACGCTGTTAGATTTCAGCTGTTACGTGCAGCTGCATGCTACTCTGTTGGGTGCTAACCGTGTTGTCGGTCCGCCATTTTATTGGAAGCTAAGGCTTGCTGCCGTTCGAAACACGGACTTTTTCTTGTTTTTTTTTATACATAACTCAGAGGGAATAGTTTATTTTTGAGAATAAAGAACCCCTTCTATTTGAAGCTTCGTGTGCTGCATTTATCCCGGTTTCAATATAAATAGCGGATTAGATTAGCTTCCCCTAATTTTCATAAGACATTTGTGCTTTTGAAATTGTGGACCTAAAAAAATTAATAAGCGTTTTAGAAATTGTGGAACTAATTTTTTAATTAGCGTTGCCCACCACTGATCGTAATTAATGACCAACAGCTATCAGAGTCAGTCAGAGTCAGATAATCTTTATTGTCATTTGCACCACATGTGGTACATGCAGGGGCGCAACTACATATTATTGAGGTGGATGCGAAAACATAAACGGCACCCCCCCCCCCCGCTCATTTTTACCTGCCGCCTCATACAGCTTTCCTCCCTTAGTCATGCACTTAGAAAATACAGTAGCAATTTTACAGATTTTTTTTAATGTTACATATTATATCAGGTTAATATCTGTTGCACCGAGGGACTGAGAGAAACGCAATTTCAATCCTGTGTATGTCCTGTACATATTGCAGTTCTGACAATAAAGTTGACTTTGACTTGACTTTGACTTTGAGGTGATCATTTCAATCATAAACAAATAAGAAGTTTAATAAAGTAACAATATATAACAATAGTGGTAATCAGTGCTCAACATTTTATGTAGCGGAAATATGAAATCTTAACAGCCTGGAGTCCATGTCAGTGTAACATTTATGACATTTAAACTGTTACTTTCCGTGAAAGGAGACAATGAAAGATGGTCATCAGAAATTCAAACCATCATGGTATACAGTATAGGTTTTTGTTGCCTCCCTAATGTAATTATTCCTACCTGATTTCATCACTTGTCTCCTCTATCACTGACCTCGTGTCTGTCTCCTTCACCCTTTGTCTGTGGCATTCTGCACTGTCATATGGTCAAAAAAGCATTATATATTAGTTGTAAAAATTACAGATCTTAATACCATCCATCCATTTTTGTCCGCTTATCCGGGGTCGGGTCGCGGGGGTAGCAGCCTAAGTAGGGAGGCCCAGACTTCCCTCTCCCCAGCCACATGGAGCAGCTCCTCTGGGGGAATCCCAAGGCGTTCCCAGGCCAGCCGAGAAACATAGTCCCTCCAGCGTGTCCTGGGTCTTCCTCTGGGTCTCCTCCCGGTGGGACATGCCCGGAACACCTCACCAGGGAGGCGTCCAGGAGGCATCCTAACCAGATGCCCGAGCCACCTCAACTGGCTCCTCTCGATGTGGAGAAGCAGCGGCTCTACTCCGAGTCCCTCCCGGATGACTGAGCTTCTCACCCTATCTCTAAGGGAGAGTCCAGACACCCTGCGGAGAAAACTCATTTCAGCCGCTTGTATCCGAGATCTCGTTCTTTCGGTCACAACCCAAAGCTCATGACCATAGATGAGGGTGGGAACGTAGATCGATCGGTAAATTGAGAGCTTTGCCTTTCGACTCAGCTCTCTCTTCACCACGACAGACCGGTACAGCGCCCGCTTCACTGCGGACGCTGCACCTATCCGCCTATCGATCTCACGCTCCAGTTTTCCCTCATTCGTGAACAAGACCCCGAGATACTTAAACTCCTCCACTTGGGGCAGGACCTCCTCCCCGACCCGGAGAGGGCATGCTACCCTTTTCCGGCTCAAGACCATGGCCTCGGATTTGGAGGAACTGATCCTCATCCCGGCCGCATCACACTCGGCTGCAAACCGCTCCAGCGAAAGCTGTAGATCACGATCTGATGAAGCCAATAGGACCACATCATCTGCAAAAAACAGAGAAGTGATTCTAAGGCCACCAAAACGGATCCTCTCAACACCTTGGCTGCGCCTAGAAATTCTGTCCATAAAAGTTATGAACAGAATCGGTGACAAAGGGCAACCTTGGCGGAGTCCAACTCTCACTGGAAACGAGCCTGACTTACTGCCGGCAATGCGGACCAAGCTCTGACACCGGTCGTACAGGGACCTAACAGCCCATATCAATGGGTCTGGTACCCCATACTCCCGGAGTACCCCCCACAGAACCCCCCTCTTAATACAGTTTTTAAAAATAATGTTTACATGTTATTGCTTGGGATTAAGTAGCTGTTCCCTCACTTCCACCTGCATTAGACCAACCTGTTGCCTTCCTCAGTCTGTCCTGATTCTGCCTATGTCATCTTCTCTTTCTTCTCTCCATCCTCACAGCTGAATGGAATTAATTTTGTGTTGTGTTGGGCGGCCGTGGCGTAGTGGTAATGGCAGTCGTCCCCCGATCGGAAGGTTGGAGGTTCGAATCCCGGTTCCCCACACTATGTGTCGTTGTGTCCCTGGGCAAGACACTTAACCCCGAGTTGCTCCCGGTAGGACTGGATGGCGCCTTGCATGGCAGTCTGCCGCTACCGGTGTATGAATGTGTGTATGAATGGGTGGATGGTTGGTATTGTAAAGCGCTTTGGGGCCCCTCATAGGGGGCTGGAAAGCGCTATATAAATAAGCTCCATTTACCATTTGTGTTAAGTGGGTTTAAAAATACAGCAGTCAAACCATAATAGAAATGAAACTTTAATTTAAATGATCTCCTTGTTGGATAACAGTTACTGACTAGACATTTCATCTGATCTGACTTACCAGATACATCACAACACACCACTGTAGTGATATTAAATAAGACATTTAAACTCAAGTGTCCCTCTGCCTTGGGAGCATGGGTCACCAACCTTTTTGAGTCTAAGGGCTATAGTGACACTGAGGACTAATTTGTCTGATACACACATAAACTTGTACAACTCATATTTAGTTAAAGAATCAATAATAATAAATGTACATATGAGTGAATAAATTGCAGCAGTGAGGGCTAATAGTTGGAACATAGCTGGGAACTGCCACCACAACAGTTTAGTTTTCCTGTGTTAATATTTCCTGAGTTTTATGTAGGTAATTCTTACACTTAGTGTGTGGATGTGCGTGACATGAATCAAATACTGTAGTCATAAAAAATATTAAACAAATCGTGTCAGTAGGGGAGGCAACATTTAACAGCCAAATATGGGAAGATTCCTCTTAGGCTAGCTTTAGCTAACCCGAATATTTACAACCCTCCTGTCCTGTTAATACACTGACGGTACTTACCTAATATCTTTTAACCACATTGAAATACTTTTTTTTCATCCTACCAACATCTTTATCCTTCTCCCTTTTCCCTTTTCTGTTTTGCACCCCGGATAGTTTTTTTTCTTTCTGCCGCTCCAAAGTCAAGTGCACGAGTTGTGGTCCAAGATAAAAAAATAAAAAATAAAAACAACGCGCCTGAGTGTTCTCTTAGGGGTGCGTATTCACAGCCACCTGTGTGTGAAGGGGGAGCAGAGAGATGGGTGGAGGGAGGTGAGGGAGCAGGGGGGGAAGGGGCGCCTAATCAGTGCTGTTTCCGGTTTTGATCATTTCATGCAGTTAAAGAAAATGCCTGCTAGAATTTTTTTTTTCTAGAGATGGTTTTGGCGCCCCCTTTAGTGCAGCGCCCCTATGCCTTGCATAACCTGCATAGTGGCTATTTGCGCCCCTGGGTACATGTGATGAAACGAGATTATGTACACAGGGTCCCAGTTACATCCAACAATAAAATGTAAGAGAAGAACAGTAATAACATCTAAGATATGAACTAAGAAAAACATCAGCTAACAATACACTAAGCACTAATATCATAGAAAAACTACTCCAAACAGCAGCATGAACATGAGTCTGTATGAGCAGATGGGCACGAATGAAGACAGCAACATGAAACAGATCAGCAGCAACATGATGTGATATATCAACTGTAGAAAATTAAGGATTTTGCAGCTTGATACTTGCAGCCAAGATATAGTTTACCCACCAGGAGATATTTATCAGTACAACAGAAGACAATAAAAAAGCATATTAATTAAAAATTACAAGAAAACTATTAAAAAATGAAACATAAACAGCTACATTATAAAGCAATGTAAAATACTAAAAACAGGAACATGTCTGTGTTGGTTTATGCCATGAACTTAGCAGATGTAAAGCTATTTAATATTTTATTTAATTCCTTCATTAATTCATTTAAAAGAGACAAAATAAAACAAATTCATTAAAAAGAAAACATTGAATGAAGAGTGCAGAAAGAATATTTTTTATATCACCCCCTTATTTAAAAGAATGTATAAAATAACTTTAAACAAACAACCACTGCAATTAATCACTTTAATATCCATTTTAAAGCTATAATAAATAAAACATGTTTTGTGTTAGCAGAATTTAATTGTAACTTTGAAACTTATCCAACATTAATAAAACTTACCTCAAGTTGCCTTTTTGGTCTTGCATGCATATACTGTATGTGTACACACTGTACTTGAGAGGAGATTATTACATCCTCATAAAATCAATGATGATGAGGATATCGGAACTGGATCGGTATCGGTCGATATTAAGTACAGTATCGGGATCGGATCAGAAGTTTAAAAATGTGGATCGGTGCATGCCTAATTACAGTTTTACACTTTGGACTTGTTATTGGAACTCTGACTCCCCGTGCTTGACCCCCCTCTGAAGGCGTCCAGCCAGCAGGTAGCAGCTCAAGGGGTGGAAGACATCAAAGTTGTCCTACATGACAAGGACCTCTGGGGCAAATTCGACCATGTAGGAACTGAAATGATCATCAACAAGGCTGGAAGCAAGTGCAGCGCCTCAACCCAAGGACCTGTCAACGCCCAATCAGAAATTGGAAGATGGGCATTCCCATTGCCTCAGGATGTGTTTCAGCGTATTCAACTTCTTTGACCTCGGCGATCGCCTACATCCCACCTTTTCAGCTGTGCCAAAGAGGATAGAGACCATGGAGGATTTTGTGAGAGAGGAGCACCTCGTGACTCTAAATTTGCTACCCTGGTTCTGCAGATTTCCAGAATTGGAGGAAGCACACCAAGGACTTTGTCTACAAATTTCTTGATAGATGGAATCATGAATGGAGATTCTGCAGCGGATTTTATAAGGACTCATGCTGCAGAGCATTTAAAACATGCAAAGGAGGACATGGGCTCACACTGGACAATTAACACAACTGGTAGAGCTGCTGCCTCTCAGCGAGCAGGTCCCCGGTTCAAATCCCTGTCCGGGGGCCTTTCTGGGTAGAGTTTGCATGTTCTCTCCGTGCATGCATGGGTTTTCTCCGGGTGCTCCAGTTTCCTCCAACAGTCCAAAAACATGCATGTTAGACTGATGGTGACTCTATGACCTTGGGTGTGAGTGAGACAGCTCTCTCTTGTAAATGAGTCCCTGTGGCTCAACGAGGCTAGCCTGTAGAAATAAAGGTTGAATGAATGAATGAATGATCTTTAAGACCATGACCATGGATTACCCTGCTGTTCACAGAATTAAAGCCTCCCTCTGCACCGGCTCTCCTTCTAGCTGTGGTAACGTCAACTCGTCTCTTCTGGGGTGACTCCCACCTGCCTGCAAAAACTGTCCCCGCAGCTGGATCCTGACTCATGCGAATCAATCTTTTTATTTATTTATTTAAAAAAAAAATTGTTTTGTTTTATACTCTTGTTGTCTGGCTGAGTTTTGAATCCAAAACCCCCCTTCTAGATATGTATACTTTATTGTCCCCAAGGGGGAATTTGTCTTGGGCATTGTGTGCTAAACAAAGCTTCTTCCACTGTTAAGTACACTACAAACAATAAAATCATATGAGCACCACAATAAAATAAAAAAATAAAAACAGCCATTGCTCAATAAAAACACACAATTCAATAAAAACACGTAATTCAATAAAAACACATATTGCACATTCATAATTCCAGCGAGTAAACAAAACAACAAATCAGACCAGAGCATCCGCAGCATGACAAAAAAACTATATGCCTACTTTATTTAGCAATCTGATTGATGTAGGGACAAATGGATTTTTAAATCTGTTAAGTCCACACGCAGGGATTCTAAACCATTTGCCAGATAGTAACAGTTTGTATTGTGAGTTGAGGATGTGAGCGGGGTCAGACAGTTCACTTTGAGCAAGTCTGAGGAGGGAGGGGTGATCAGTCCTTATCACCTTCTTGACTGTAACAGCTTCATGGGTCGGTGAGGACAACAGCTGATGAGAAGGTGTGCAGGCCATCAACAACCTTCAGCCGGCTTACACTTTAATCTGAAAACGTGAGTGTTGCAGTGAGAAAAACAATCTTTCGTCTTCGTTGATTACTTGAAACTTCTACTTTGCTTCTAACAAAAACTTGTAACTGAGCAGACATGTTCTTTGCTCAGGAATAAACAGAGACTGACATCAGACGAACACATCAGGATGGGGACCAAGATGAACTGCCAGAGTGTCACACAAAGAAACTTTATGTGAACTCTCTGCTCCCAGAAGGGTTTTTTGAGATCTCTCAAATTCTAGCCCCTTTCATAAGACGGCTCAGTCCGGGCCTGATGCATGTTCAGTCCTCGCATTCAGAAAAAACACGAAGGCGGATTGGCGAGTAAATTTTACTCGCCTCTGATGCGCGAGCAGAGGCAGTGTCAGGCCCGGATCTGTCGACTTGTGAAAGGTGTGGAGGTGCTGCGGCTTCAAACTGATTTGAATAATGGGAGGAATGATGACGTACTCTCTCGGCGCACACTGTCGCGCTCTATTTAAATGTGTAAACAAGAACATGACATTTGTATTTTGCTTGCGCATCACTAGCTATTCTTTGCCGAATCTTTTTCTTTTTTTATTAATCATCAAGGAAATGGCTAATTGGGGTGATGCCGAGACCTGTGTACTCCTGTCTCTGCGCGCAGAGGAGGAAATTAAGGGACTTACCGGTACAGTGAAGGATGGGGCCCTTTTGGAGCAGATTGCTGTACTGATGCGAGAGCAAAAAAAAAAAAGCATTTGGATGGGCACAACGATGTTCGCTAGCGTCGCCATGTTTGTTTACAGACACCTCTGCAGTCCCACGTTAAACACGCAGGCACCACGTCCTCTGGGCTGCAGATTTTCACCACGCCTCTTTTCAACCCGCGCTGCAAATCGTTTTGTGAATGCTCCATTGAGGGCGGGCCGTGACCGGATTCAACTTTGTTTCATGAATGACCCGGAGGGGATTAAAGCCGGGCCGCTCTATGAGGCTATTGCGCGGATTTGATATTATGAAAGGGGCTATTATAACTCCCCTCTGAAGGAAACAGAAAGCTCAAAGCATTTACACGTGTGGCTTAAAGGAGAAATGAAAAGTGTTTTTAAGCTAATAGTAGTCTAATGAAAAGCATAAAATAAGCTTGTTGAGAAGTTTTCACAAGTCAAAAATTTCTTCCTAACTCAAATTTAGCATTTGCAAATTAAAAAAAAATCTCATCCGGTGTTTTTGACACCCCTCCCCCCGCCTGCTCTCGCTCCCGGTATGACGTAGGTCGGGCCACGGTTGTCTCTCATACAGTATTGTGTAGCTTCATTTATATTGTAAACAAAAACATTTCATAACATCAAACTGACAATTAAGTTACATTTGGTCATAATTACCTCAACACCTTTTTTACATTGCTCATTTGTAAAAAAAATAAAAATAAAATTTGATACTTGGATCCTCCTAAAATGAGCAGTTCCAGAGATATGTACGGGTGAGCGCTTGCTATTATTTACGTGCTAAAATAAGCTGATTTGTAATCATTTATTAACAAAAATTAAACTGAAACACACTCTTAAAAAAAGTCAGCTAACAAATTTTTTTAGGCGTTTCTGTAGTTAAATTTGAATGAAAGTCAGGGAATCAATTCTTACCATTCCACGTTGCAAACTCTGTCATTGGACTCGTCAGAATTCAGAGATCCAGCTGTCGGTTCAGGTTCAAACTGATATGGTTGTAAATACCCCACTAGGTGTTCCTGCATTTCTTCAAATTCAAAAAAGTATCCTGCTTCCATTTTAAATGCCAGACAGGAGGACAGTAATGATGGGTTTGTAGCTTCAGTGTTATTTAGAAAGTAGCGCGGAGGACAAATATGCGTCATTTCCTTCAAATATGCGTCATTTCCTTCCTGACCTCCAGAAATTAATTCACTTAGGAATTTTGCTGGAAAAACGTAAAAAACTATTTCTTTAAGCTACTGACTTGAAAAAAGCATACAAAGTATGTTTATGTCTGTTGTTTACTAAATGACATTCTTGTTATATAGATTTTTTGAGATTTCATTTCATTTCGATTTTTTTTTTTCAAAAACAGAACAGATGAATTTGTTAAAACAAATAATATTTCACATGATTTCATTATAATGATTGAAAACAAAAATTGACATTTATGTTCACACAACAAACTTCATCAATGATTTTTTCTTGCTTTAAAGCTAAAGAATAGGGTAAACATTAGTCTGACTGACTCTGAGTCCAAGGTCAGTGATTGTGTGAAAACATCAGGTCAAAAGTAAAGAAAACAGTTCATGGTGAGTAGACAACCCAAGGGTCAGAGGTCATAATCAGGGGAGCACATCTTCATGCTACATGCTGTAAATCTACATCTGATTACCTTTTGAAACCAAACCAGTTCAAGATGACCACCTGTGCCAGTTGACTATTATGACTCTGTCAGTTATTCAACATATTTTGCCAGTAGGTTGAGATTTACTCCAAAAGTTATTTAATCATTACTGTACTGAGAGTTAAATAAAACCTGCTCTCTGGTACAACAGACCCACGCATTTACATGATCACCCTTCTAATAAACGGCAATGTTTATTATTGTTTATTGAGCATGACAGGGCAATGTTTATGGTTTCAGTTTTTCCTTTCAAGAATTAAGATTTGTTTTAAAATTGTTGTTGTTGTTAAACCA
>JBBPBX010018474.1:0-35972 GCA_038048925.1 Garcialebias charrua | reverse complement strand
GTGTGTGTGGGGGGGGGGGGGTGACTTTTATGAAGTTTTAACCTTTTATAGAGAACACGACTTCTGTGCTCAGCAGTTTTTCCAAGGGCATTTTAGTCAATCTGCTCATACAAGACCGTTAAGCACACTAGTGGCAAATGTAAAACTTCCCTCTAGGGACTTGAAGTGGGTCAAACAGAGCAGCCAGCAATTTATCAAATTTCCTCAGTCAAGCTTTACATTTATTTGTTTGCTGAAATACTGTTTAAACATGTACTTTTCAGCATCACAGCTGATATTTGCAGTTGTAAATAGCCAATGTTTTACCAAGCTGCTATGATTTATAAAGTCAACTTGATAAAATTATTAATACATTTTAAAACATTTGATAAAAAGTAAACATTAGCGTTTCACAAGGAGAGCTTGAGCTATTAATTTAGGAATGTTTTATTTTGTAAGCAAATTCTCTACAGGGAGATAGTGTCGTTTTGTAACAGTAAATGTTGCTTGCGTTCTCAGTTTGTTCATAAAGTACTGATGTTGAAATAATGAACAAGTTTACAGTGTTTCATATAAAGCAAGAAAGGATTATGTTTGGAAAAAAGTACAATTGTAAGATAAACACAGATCATGTTAGATTATTCTTCCTCAATATTCCCTCTTTGGTTGGCTCAAAGGGTCATTCTCAAAATGTGAATGATCATTTCAGTGTTTTAAACCTGAAACTCATTCACCTTTGAAGCATTAATTTAGAGGTGAAACTTCAGTTTTTGCCATTTTACAATTACGTTTGGATTACCAAGATCTATAGCAAATGTTCTTAGAATTTAGAAGAAATATATAAATTTTGATGAGGCCAAAGGTGCAGAACAACCTACAATAAACAAATATATTTTTTATTCAATATAGCCTAGAACCTGAAAATTTGTAGTTTGTCTAAAGTTGTTTGCTTGTTAACCTAATCTCTCTAACTATTGACAGTAAATCCTAGTGCAGGGCTAGTCAACTAAACTGCTCAGGGGGCCACAGTTACTGAAAGCCAGCAGCCCAGGGACTGGACATCCTGCGATTAAAGTCATTATGTAAATAAACTAAGTTTTACAATGATCTGTTACCTTTTAAATTTGTTTATTTTATTGAATTGGATCATAAATGCAATAAACAGGACCCAAACCTAGAACCACCCCACCAACTGGTCATTTCTGGCCCGTGGGCCGCCAGTTGAATAGCCCTGTCCTAGTGGGTGCTATAATTTCGTAAAAAAAATAAAATAAAATAAACCATGATTAACTTAATGAATTTCAATGCCTCAACGCAATAGGATGCCTTTATTCTATTTTTATTTGTTTAGATTAAAAAATAAACAATAAATATGTTTAACTTAAATGTAAAAGTACATTGTAGTATCAAAATTATTAAGGTTAAATTTACAGATGCCCTGCGACAGGGTATGAAATAATCTAGTATAGATGCCATAATCTGTGTTCTATTTCGTGTAAGCTACGCCCTTCAAAGGCTGTCGCTATTGGGTTTACCCGCGCGCAGCGCGCCGAACAATGAAAACTTCTAGTCCATGCCCACCTGCTTGTGTGGGCCCCACCTGGTCCGCTATAAATTGCATCTGGACCGGAGCTCGACTCCCGTTTTTCTTCAGCCAATGCAAAGAACACACTACTTCTACGACACAAGATGACTTCAACTAAGAAGACCATCCGTCTGTGCCCCATGTGCCAGACAGGCTACTTTTTATCAGCGGACCTGCACGTCCTGTGTGAAAGCTGCCTGGGAGCTGACCACGCTCGGCAAGCTTTGGATCTGAAAGTTATGCACCATAACTCATGTTCCCTGAAGGAAGGGAACGAGGTGCAACATAAATGCTATGGGAAATTGCGCCCCGCGCGATTAACTGAAGGAATACAATCACGCCTTTACGGCAGGGACGTCAGCGTCGTGCCAGAGGCACCGCCCTCTGGGTACTTAAGGCGCTGATACCCATCCATCATTCTCCAAAATGCACTTCACCGAGCTTTCAGCATTGAAAAGGGCCAGGTATGTTGCACCTTGTTCCCTTCCTTCAGGGGACATGAGTTATGGTGCATAACTTTCAGTTCCCTTATCAGTCATGTCATTCGGTGCAACATAAATGCTATGGGAACGTAATTCAATCACGCCCTTGAAATGCTCAGTAAAATGCATGCTAGTGTGAATGTCCGCCTTTATTCAACAGGCATCCCAAGGCTGCTTTCTACTGTGTGTTAGAAAGGACAGCCTGGGGGGGGCGCTAGTGCGCAGGTGCAAGATGTAGACGTGTTTGCTTGTGCTCTCCACCATGACGACAACTAAACTACTAAAAATACCACAATAAAAGCATCTGGGAGCTGTACTCTTTTGACGCTAAATCTTTGACTAATCACCGGGCAGAATGCCGCCGAAGAAAGCAATTTCTGGAAAAAACAAGACTTTGGATGGATACATCGATGGCGCTAATGCTACTGCTAGCGAGGCTAATGCTAATGTGAGTAGCGGCTGCACAGACGAGACCGTGGGCGAACTCATAGACTCTGCAAAACCCAAATGCTTGATTTGTGCCAGGAAATATGCAAAAGCATGTCGGCATCATTTCTTGAGAAGTTGGACGAGCGCTTTGATGCTTTTGAAGCTAAGTTTGAAGCTAAGTTTGAAGCTAAGTTCGAAGCAGTCCTAGCTACACAAACAGACTTGCAGGGGTGTGTGTTATTTGTATGTTTCTTTTTACCCAGATGCACTTGCTTTACTTGTTTACACCACACGGCGCTGAAACTGCTAACTTTGAAAATGTACTTTTACGATGACTAATGTTTCTTATGGCGGGCAGAAAGGGGGGAGACCTCTGCAGCTGGTGACATGGAATGTGAAAGGTCTTGGCACTGCAATAAAGAGGGGGAAGGTTTTTAAACATCTTAAATCCTTGGCTGCAGACATTATTTTCCTGCAGGAGACCCATATTAAAAAAGATGCACAACACAGACTGAAGTGCAGCTGGGTGTCACAAATATACCAATCACCATTCACTTCACGAGCTCGCGGTGTGGCCATATTATTAAGAAAGAATATCCCATTTCAGGCAACGTCTGTCGTTAACGACCCAATGGGCAGGTACTTGATGGTGACAGGCACCATAAACTCAAAACCACTAACTCTTCTTAATGTATACGGTCCAAACTCGGACGATCCCAGGTTTTTTAGGAAAAATTTTGACCTGATTCCAGATGACAGCAGTTCAAACGTAATAATAGCGGGGGACTTGAACTGTTATCTTGACCCCTTTCTTGACAGATCCTCTAAACGACCAGCAATAGAACTGGCATCCACCAAACTTTTAAATAATCTTATCAAAACTAGGAATATGGTTGATATTTGGAGGGCTCAGCACCTTACGGGTAGAGAATATTCATTTTACTCTCATGTACACAAAACTTATACCAGGATTGACTACTTTCTAATAAGTAACAATCTCACCTCTCAAATTGCTGACTCTAAATATCATAATATTCTCATTTCTGATCATTCCCCCCTGGCCATGTCATTAGATCTCTCCCTTCCCAGGCAGGCTTATTCCTGGCGATTTAATGCAAACCTTCTCAATGATCCAAAAAAGCTAAATCTGGTCCTCTGGACATTCAACTTCTCAATGATGATAACTTTATTAAAAACATAACCTCTAAATTAAAAGATTTTATAGACATAAACGATAACGGTGAAGTATCAGATTCCATTCTATGGGAAGCATTAAAGACAGTTATGCGTGGCGAAATAATCTCATATACCTCAGCCCTTAAAAAAAAAGAGAGAGAAACGTCTGTCTGAAATCACCTGTGCCCTCTCCAATTTAGAAAGAAAGTATCAAATCTCTGTATCACCAGATGACTATAAAGAAATACTTAAACTGAGATATGAATATAATGGAATTATGAGCAGCCAGATTAGTAATTTACTTTGCAAACTACGACAAAAAAATTTTGAGCTTGGAGATAAGCCTGGTAAACTACTAGCGCTGCAGCTTAAGTGTGCCCAAGCCACAAGATCCATCTATAATATTAAGTCAAAAACCGGCACGCTCTTAACCAACCCTGCTGACATAAACAGCAGATTCAGAGAATTTTACGCCACGCTGTACTCGTCCGATAATAATGCAACACAATCAGATTTTAATAATTTCTTTGATTCACTCCTTTTGCCTAAATTAAATAAATCTGACAGAGACCACCTTGAGTCTGACCTGACGCTTCGAGAGGTTATAGACGCTATAAAATCACTTCCATCTACCTTACAGCAGCCTTCTTTAAAGAACTAGACTCAATCATTCATTCTTATATATGGAATGGGAAAAATGCTAGGATTTCTAGAGTGCATTTGCAAGGGCCGAGGGGGAAGGGAGGGCTGGGACTACCTGTATTTAAACATTATTATTGGGCTGCCAACATCAGCGCACTAATATTCTGGCAGCATGAGCTGCCTGGTAACCCGGCAACTACTGCTCCGCTGTGGGTCAAGATGGAATCTAAACTGGCAAATAACTCCTCCTTGCCAGCTCTTTTGTTTGCCTACCTTGAAAAGCCTGAAACCTACCGAAGCCTGAGCTTTGTGTTAAAACATGAAATAAGAATTCTGAACCAAATCAGGAGTTTCCTTGCATTACCAAAGACGTCTGTACAGACGCCATTATGTTTTAACCATAGTTTCCTGCCTCCCTGGCAGGACAAAGTTTATCATGACTGGGAAGAAAAGGGGCTGGTGTTAATTAAGGACATGTATATTGATAACAAATTTGCATCATTCAGTCTACTGAAAGAAAAATATAATCTGTCCCATTCACACTTCTTCCGATATTTGCAGGCCAGGGATTATATTAAGACAAATATCCAAAACTACGACATTCTTCCGCTTGAGCATGGCATATTTGAGATCCTTATGAGCCCTCCTGATTCACGCCATCTTATTACAAAAATAATGCATCTGTTTGGTGACTGCAACGTGGTACGTACCACAAAAATAAGGGAGGCCTGGGGAAACGAGCTAGGGATAACAATCCCTGAATCATGGTGGAACAGATGCCTTTCTAAAATCAGTTCTTGTTCAATAAACAGCAGACATCAGCTAATTCAGTTTAAAATCACATATCGATTACACTATTCAAAGGTCAGATTACACAAGATATACCCCTCTGTTTCCCCAATATGTGACAGGTGTAACATATCTGAGGGCACACTGTCTCATGCCTTTTGGTCCTGTCCGTCCTTAACCGGTTTATGGTCAAAAATATTTGATTGGTACTCTAAGGCATATAGTGTTTTTTTGCAACCTGAACCAGGACTTATAATCTTCGGATGCCCCCGGGTGCCGGGGACCATACCCGCTGTAATGCGACAACCACTGGAACTGGGACTCATTGTTGCTAAGAGACTAATCTTAATAAACTGGAAATCTTCAGTTCCTCCTTCATTCCATCAGTGGATTACGGACATGATGTCAGTGATACAGATGGAGAGACTTCGGATAGGTGCTACAGACACCTTCTTGCGCTATTGGAATCCCTTCCTGGATCAGTTTTTGACTACCAGATTGAACTGACTAAACTTTTCCATGGTCTCTCCCACCAGCCGCCCTTTAACGGGTCTATTATAAGTTCATGAATATGTGTAGTGTGTGTGTGTACACCATGCGCTAATTGCAATGTTTCATACTTTGGCTTGTGCATCTGGGCTCTGTTTGTGTGTCTGTATATATGTTTGTTCCTAACTTTGAAAACTCAAAATAAAATCTATTAAAATAATAATAATAATAATAAAAAAGAAAGGACAGCCTGAGTTATATCACACGTAGTAACATCCAAACTGTAATGCTTTGCAAACGTGTTCATTGAGCTCCAGTTCGCAGCAGCACAGATGTCTGTAACTGGTACACCCTTGAACAGTGACCACGAGGTGGCCAAGCCCCGAGTGGAGTGGGCACGCACTCCAGAGGGCACCTGTTGACCTTTGCTACTGTACGCCTTTTTTATGGCCTCAGTCACCCAGTGTGAGAGGCGTTGCTTTGATAGGGCATTTCCTGTAGCTGGTGAAGCAAAGCATGCAAACAGTTGATTTGTTTTTCTCCATTCAGATGGTCTCTGCATGTAAGCGCTTAAAGCTCTCACAGGACAGAGAGCCTTCAGCCTTTCTTGTTCCTGAGTGAGGACAAGAGCAGGTGGAAAAGAAGAGAGATCAAAGTCCAGACTTCTGGGGTTCAAAGTCAAGACCTTGGGGATATAAGCAGGATTAGGCCTTAGGGTGACCTTTGACCCGTCAGAGGCGAACCTGGTACACATTGGGTGTACGGACAAAGCATGGAGGTCACCCACACGTTTCGTCGAGCAAAGAGCCAGGAGAAGAGCGGTCTTGTAAGATAATAAATCTATCTTAATCTCGTTCAGTGGTTCGAATGGGGGGTCACAAAGAGCCCCTAAGACAAGAGTAAGATCCCATCCAGGGGTCAAGATCCTGCTGGGGGGTCTCTTCCTTAGCACGCCCTTCATAAATCTTATTATGAACGGGTGCGCGCCAGGCGTCCTGTTCCCCCAGCCCTCGTGACAGGCCGAAATTACTGATAAGAACACCTTAATTGTTGAGAAAAAACGACCTTTCTCCAGCAAGTCCTGAAGAAAGGTGAGAAGCTGGGCCAAGTCACATGAATAAGAAATAACATTTATTTCTGTGCACCAAGCTTCAAAAATACACCATTTCCTAACCTAGAGAGACTGTGTTAACGTAGCTCGTGCGTTTTGAATGGTGTCCACCACGTTCTCGGGCAGGCCTGAGGCCACCAGCTTGTTCCTCTCCGCCACCAAGCTGAAATTTTCCACGGTTCTCAGCCTAAGTGGCGAGACTATTCCTCCTGGTGACGTGGAGGGTCCATGGAGAGGAGCAGGTGGTGGAACCAGCTCTCTCTCTCAAGGGCCCTTATTTCTGAGGTCCCTTGAAGGCCAACCACGTTAGGGAGAGGGCCTTCCTGCAGATGTACTGCCATATTACTCTGATCGAGAGTGTGTGGAGGTAGAGGCAATCTGCTGTCATTATTAGACAAAATCGGGACAAAATGTCTGTTTTTCCTCTTTTTGTTGTGGGTCATTGATCGGAGGGGCTGCAAGTTTTGTATACGAGCAGATCTCCTGACTCCAACCCGTTTCCTGGTTGGGTCTGGTTTACTGGTCTCCGGCTTCATCAGAGCCCTGGAGCCGTATGAACCTCCGGGGGGCTGTGTTTCACCCGGTGGAGGAGTGTCGTTTAAGAGCAGAACTGAGTCAGCACAGTGAGTGCGGCCACACGCTGCAGGATCACTGCTTGAGCATGGCATGTCGCCCATTGAGAATAAGGGGACAGCTTCAGCACGAGAATGTGGAGCTTTTCGAGATGGTCCTTTGTGTTGAGCAGATCTTAGATTGGTTGGTGACAGAGAGTTCATTCCTCTTTGATTAAAGGGAAGAGGAGTCTGATTCAGCCCTGGTGCCATTTCTGTTCTGCACTGAGTGTTTACACATGCTACAGTTTCATGACAACTGCCTTTGTGAACGTGTGATACTGGTGTTGGCCTGTGGGCTTCTGCCGTGCCACCCCCATCTCTTGCTGGCATCTGTTGAATGGGTGACCAGGAAGGTAGGTCATCAGATTCTGTCGGCGAGCACCCCTGGAGCGCGGACGTGTCACGGGTTTGTTTGGTTTGTGTATTCCCGGCCCCGTGGCTTACAACGGAGCGGGTGTTGGAGCACGTGACCCCCCTCACCCGTCTCTGTGAGGAGTGTCGGGCCTGTTTGCAGGCGCCTCTGGGCCAGTCTGTTGCAGACAGACACGAGGCACCCTGCTGGGGTTTATTGATTAAGCTAACACCTAGTGAGCCACGAGGGAGGGGGGATGATGGCTCCCACCCTTTATATTGGCTGGAAGAACAGAGGGGGCCATATCGCTGATGTTACTGTGTTTGTTGTTGTTGTTGTTTTTGTTGTTTTTGTGAGTCAAGAAAACAGAGAGGGGTTGTTATTTTAGCTTTATTCGTGCTTAAGTGTAACGACATATTTGACATTATGTCACTCACAGCAGAAAGAACATGATTTGTACATGAAACAAAGTCACCAGCTTTTTGTACCGTGCTACAAACGAAGTCTGGACGTGAAAAGATAATATTCCATACCGTGTGGGCGGGTGATAGTGTAAAGTCAAGAAGCAAGCCTAGTTCATAAGGCACACTTTTGTCTGGTGTCCTGATTCACCGAGGAGGCTCTGTGTCAGACCGCCTGGCCGGGAACAAATCTGTTTTTACTCCAGGCGTGTTCGGTCTGAGGTGGGCCTGGCGGTGGTCTCTGCCGGTGCTCGACCTCGTATGCCGGCCGCTTTTGCGGAGGGGCACATGTGGCTGAGTGATGTCGAGGTTGCACGAGTCTGCTCCCAGCTGATTCCCTGGGGGGGGGGCGAAGGCTCTCCTGGGGATGCTCACTCGGAAAGCTTCAGCATGTTTACGCCTCTGGTTCAGCCTGGTCTGAATTCGATCCAGAGCTTTTCCAAAAAGCCCTGTCGGTTCTATCGAATGGTGGAGAAAATGAATTTTTTGTCCCTCCGGGAGGTCAGTTACGTTCATCCGCAGATGGCGTATTGCGAGGACAACCTCAGCCATGCCTCTGCCTTGTGCAACAGCTGCTGTCCCCGTCATGCGGAGCACAAAGTCTGTTGTCCTGCGGGCTTCAGCCAGTAGGTCTGCGGCAGCTTGCTTGTCAGTCGTTACCTGGAGCTCCTGCAGTTTTTCAATCAGGTACGCTTGCATCATGGTGGACGCGTTCATTGCACGCGCTACGAGGCCCTGAGCTCTGTAGCATTTCTCGAGCAGAGAAGCCGAGGCTCAACAGGCTTTGTTGGGAAGAGTTGATTTTGTCCCGGATGACTTGGGAGCCAGATGAGACGCCAACGATCAATTTGGGGCACATTGGCTATTCCCGCTTCATCCATCCCGTCCACGTTGAGGAACTGTGAGAGCGGCAGCAACATGGGAGCTCTGGGCTAAGGCCAGGTGCGAGTCAGCTCTGTGAGGAAGTCCAGAAAGATGGGCATTCTTTGCCTCATGGTGGCCTGCTGCTTTGAAAAAAAAATAGTTTCCTACCAACCTTGTGACCTTTTGATGAGGTGGAGGCTCCGGCCATGGGATCTGTAGCGCGTCAGTTGCTCTGTGATACAAGTCGAACAGAGCAGGGATGGAAAAATCAGTCTTTGGGAGCACAGGTGCCGGGGTGCGGGAGAGGTCTTCTCCCTGTCCTTGTATTCGACGTCGGCGTCATCCGAAGAAAATTCACCTGAGACTGAAATCGAGATCTCGTCCTCGTTCATCAAGCCTCGAGTGTCGAATTCGACTGTTAAGTCCACCATGGGAGCCAGCACATCTGGGCTGTCGCCCCATTCGACTCGGGTGCTGTCATCCAGAGCCATGCTCTCGAGCTCCGGCGTAGGAGTGAGAGCCCCAGTAGTATCCGGGTCTGCTGGCGCCGTAGTAACACCCATGGCCTTGGCGACGGTCTCCTCACTGCCTCCAGCATCTGGCTGCAGTGTGGGCAAGAGTCGGGCGCATCCAGCGCCATCTTCGCGTGCAGCATCCCCAAGCAGACGGGACAGGCCTCGTGGGTGTCCGTCGCTGAGAGGGAAAAAACAGCAGCTGCTGGGGCAGACGCGCAAGGTTGGGCTCGCCATCCTGTTGGTCTTTTTCGGAAGTCTTGTCTTTCGCTTCCCTTTCTCCGGAGGCATGTCCGAGATAAGACGAGTGAGTCCTTCCAAAATCCTTTTTCTTTTTATTTGAGACGTCTCCTCCGTCGCGTCGCTTTCGTTGGCTAGCCCGCTACGAATTAGCAAGGGTAGCGGTGTGATGCAGTTAGAGCCGTCGAGCGAAGCAGTCTGCGGAGAGAGGAGAAGAAAAAACTTTGAGGATAAGGAAAAATGTGCCGGCCTAGCTTTCGCTAGCCGAGTAGTGCGCAGGAATAATTCTCTGTACGCCCTGTGTAGGGAGCAAGCTCACCTCTGGTCAAGTGATGAAGCAACGGAGAAGTCCTGCGAAGAGAGAGAGAGTTCAGGTTTAAGCGAGGTGAAGGGCAATAAGAATGATGGATGGGCGTCAGCGCCTTAAGTACCCAGAGGGCGGGGCTCTGGCACGATGCTGACATCCCTGCCGTAAAGGTGTGATTGTATACCTTCAGGTAATCGCGCGGGGCGTAATTTCCCATAGCATTTATGTTGCACCGAGTGACATGACTGATAAGGGAACCACTCTTCTCCTGTCCAGCCTGTATTTTTATTTTATTTTTTCGGCTGAGGAGAAGCAGTGCCAGTTTGAGCTCTTTTCCTCTAAGGAGGACGAGTTTCAAACGAGGGGGGACTGTTCGCTCGACGATTTTTTGGACTCGCTGGATACGGAGTTCGCGAACACGTCCCCCTCTGAAGCTGAAACAGCTAGCAGCTGTGCTCCATCCTGCCTTTCAGGAGGTGTTGGAGCCAGGACTGACTCCCCCCTCTAAGCTGAAACAGCTAGCAACCACGCTCCATCTTGCCTTACAGGAGGTGTGGAGCCAGTGCTGCCTTCAATAATAATAATAATAATAATAATAATAATCATTTTATTTAAAAGCGCCTTTCAGGACACCCAAGGACACTTAACAAACCAATACAGTTCAAACATTATCAGTGACAAATTGAAATATAAAATACATAAAGATTATAAAATGCAAAATAATAAAAATACATTTAGTAAAGTTAATGATAAGCTAGTCTAAAGAGATGTGTTTTCAGGGCTGTCTTGAACAGAGAAAGGGAGGTGGTGTTTCGAAGGTCTGGCGGTAGAGCGTTCCAGAGGTGAGGGGCAGAGCAGGTGAAGGCCCTGCTCCCCATGGTGGAGAGGCAGAGGGTACATGGAGATGTAGCGAAGAGGAGGATCTGAGAGAGCGTGATGGGATGGAGATTTGTAGGAGGTCAGATAGATAAGGAGGGGCAAGGTTGTGGATAGATTTGAACGTGAGAAGTAGAATTTTGAAGATGATGCATGATTTAACCGGGAGCCAGTGGAGCTGCTGCAGGACATGAGTGATGTGGTTATAGTAGGAGGTTTGAGTGATGACATGGGCAGCTGAGTTCTGGACCATCTGTAGCTTGTGGAGAGATTTGTTAGGGAGGCCATAGAGAAGGGAGTTGCAGTAATCAATACGGGAAGTCACAAGACTGTGCACCAGGTTGGCTGTGGAGCGGGGTGTGAGAGAGGGACGGAGACAGTTAATATTATGGAGGTGGAAATAGGCAGACCGAGTAATATTGTTGATGTATGAAGTGAAGGAGAGAGTGGTGTCGAGGATGACACCGAGATTCTTGACCTGAGGGGAGGGGGATAGCAGAAAGTTGTTAAGGGGGACGAGAAGATGTTCTGATTTTGAGTCTGGCCAAAATGAATAAAACGCCACCCAGGCAAACCCAGCCCTGTACAAGGCCGTCATGTCTTCCCAGGTGATGATCTACCGTACCTAAAATCCCTCTAAACAAATAAAAGGCGAAAATAGGACTACCAGCACTCAACAAGTCATCAAAGTACAAATAAAAGAAAAAGGCAACTGTTAACCTCAGCTGTCTCCCTCCTAGACAACTGCACAGACATTGCCCTCAGCGTCTCCAATAATGAACTCAACTAGGCCTCACAAGCACAGACCCACACCTCCAAGTCTAGGCCAGAGTTTCAACCTGCATTCGATGTGCTTCAACCCACACAGATCTCTAATTTAAACAAATAGTCATTTTAAGAGCTCAAACTGCTCAACTACTACTCCCCCAGGAGCAAACTCACAAACAAACAGGGAGGGTGGAGGTCTCCCAGTGTCTGTACACAACATAGCACCACGGTTGTCACTCAGCACTCAGTTTTACCTGAAGTGTATCTTCAGCATGTTCCAAAATGAACCTCAGCTGACTTCTAGTGTCTTTCCTACACCAGCCTCTACTTGATTAACAAGCCAAATCCTTGTTTGTATCAAGCCTCCACCACACACAATTCTAGTAAGCACTAGAGCTGCTTCATGTGCTGTTTAGCCAGCACCAGAGTCTCAGAGACTTAGCTCAACACACAGTGGCCAGGGTGGGTGGAGAACACTCTTGAACACACATACAGGTAGCTCTACAGCTACCTTAAACAAACTTGATTTTACCTTCAAAAAGGATCTCAAGTTGTTCCAACAAGCTCTTGCTTGCGTCCACCAACCTCAGTTGGCAATCTCAAACCTCCACACTCTTCAAACCACAGCCTAAAGTTTAATAGGTAGGATCTGCAGTTTGGCAGCAGCTCTGCCTAATCAAGCCTGATTAGGACAAGCTGAGTAAAAAAAAAGTGCTGCATCAAGCTACTGGTGCTTGACTACAGCCAACCTAAACAGAACAATGATGTTTTTAAAACTGTCTCACCCCAGGGTACATAACAACCTTAGACATTCACTCATAACATCCTTATGACATTCACATATAGGAACTTGGGATGGGCACTCTGGCTATGGGTGGCGGGATGACACCACTCTCGCCCCCTGTGCCTATGCTCACTTCCAATGATGCATTTAGACACCAAAGGTTTCGATTAGAGTTAGGGTGGAGGGAAACTGGCATTATGCCAGACTTTGCTCCTTCTTCTTTCCTTTTTTAATTGCACTTTACAACAACACACATCAACAGCACATCTGGAGGAGGGGGATATGTGTCGGGGTGTTGTGTATTTTTCTCTCTTGCTATCCCCCTGGTTCCCTGGCTGCCATTCCTGGGGAGGGGTCCGGTAGAGGGGTAGGCCGTCGGGTGTTGTCCTGGACTATGGGGGGGTTCGGGGCCTGGGGGGATTGCTAGGGGCGGGGCTGGCACTGTGCCTCCCTGGGGCTGTTTGGACTCCTTGAGCTTGGCTCCTTGGTGCCGTGGTTGGCCCGCTGATGGGGGCGGCAACCGGGGCCTGGCGGGTGGTGGGCTGGGGGCATGCGCTTGATTGTTGGCAGTGTGGGAGTGGTCGAGGTTGTGGCCACTCTGTGGCGTGGGGTGTCTTGCCGGCTGGGTGCGGGTTGAGTCGGATCTTGGATGTCGGCTCCTCTCCACCCGAGAATGAATGGGTCTACCTCCTTGATTTGGATGTGGGCTGCCCCATGTTGGGGGCAGGTACATGTCTTGGACCTGGGGTGTATAGAGTGCGTATCGGGAATATGAATGGGATGTGTCATTATTGTATGTCTTTGAATGAGTGAGGGTGAGGATGAGGGAGGGACTGTGTGATTGTGTCTATGTATGAATGGCTATTGGTCAGGCTGGGACTTGGACTGCCCCCTCTTTGATAAAGCTGGGGCTGCTATGTGTGGCGCCCCTACCACACGGCCCCCTAGTGGAGTGTACCTTTGCCTGCCGATGTGCTTGGGGCCCTTGGTGTCGGGGGCTGGGTGCTTGGGCGTGTGTCGGCTCGGCCTGGTAGATACCTGGTGGGGCTCGGGTCCACTGGACCTGTTGGGCCTGGGCCTAGGGGTTGTGCGTCATCGGTGCCCGAGCCTTGGGGCCTAGACATGGGGTTGCATCGGTACAGTGGGTTCCAACCGAGGCCTATGAGTCTGTCGCTGTTGGCCCCGGGGTGTCATTGTGTGTGGTCGCTGGTGGGGTTCTTCCAGTTCTCCCCTTTGGTCCGATCTGGGGGTGGATGAGTGGTTCGTCCTGTTTGGGTGGTCTCCGCGCTCTGGGTCCCTCTTGGGGTCTTTGGCTCTGGTCCCACCTTTGTCTAGCTCGGGTCTTAGGG
Organism: Garcialebias charrua; assembly: GCA_038048925.1. NCBI lineage: Eukaryota > Metazoa > Chordata > Actinopteri > Cyprinodontiformes > Rivulidae > Garcialebias > Garcialebias charrua. The sequence continues at coordinate 22,163 of JBBPBX010018474.1, read as the reverse complement.
GTCGGGTCTCTGATGCTTCACGGTCACTATTGAATGTTCCATTAGAGAAGCCTTATACACTTATGCATGCTCCCAAACATACACAAATAGAAGCAGGGATGCATATGTATGTAGGTATTGTATGTAGATATGTAGATGTGTATGTAACTGCATATGCATGTATATGTATGTATGTATATATATATATATGGAGGTATGGGTATATATATTTATAGAAACTTACTGCAAAGCCATGAATATTCTAAGTTCTTTATGTATTTTGTTGCTATGTTTTGTCATGTTCTTTGTAGGTTTACAGACAGCGGTCGGGTGTTTTTGCCTTGTGCTTTCTTTGCGTATATTTCTTATACTTCGTAGTCTTACTTTCCGTCTTTCCTTTCTTTCTATCTTTAAAAAAATACTAGATAGTTATTGAAATAAATATTTGGAGGTAATAATGGTGTGGAAAGGATGGTTGTAAGGGGAGAAGGGGGACAGAGGAGAAAAAAAAACAGAGAAGGGAATCTCTGACGTCACTGTTTCAGTTTGTCCGGCCTCTCAGAACAGTAACAGCTCTGACAGTCATGAAAATATTAGGAACGATGTCAGCTGTGTACGTTGTCGTGCCACCTGCAAAGATGGTTCAATCGACTGAAAGTCGACCCTGTACGTCACAAACGGCGTCTGATCATTGTACCCCCATCTGTGAGAGCGGATCTGAACGACTGGGGGAATTCCTGAACTTGTCAGAAAGAGTTTCCTTGGGCAAAGTGACGCCATTCACGTCAATGTTTACAGACGCGTCCCTCTCCGGCTGGGGAGGGACATGCCTGTCACAAACGATAGGAGGTGTGTGGCCAGTCAACACATCTCTCACATAAACGTACTGGAACTTTTCACAGTACAAAAAGTCCTCAGACATTTTGCTTCACTGCTTGAGGATCATCACGTGATTATCCACACAGACAACAGAACTGCAGCAGCGTACATAAATTGTCAAGGGGGCGTGCGCTCAGCCCAGCTGCTGAACACAGCCAGGAAACTGCTCTGCTGGGCGTGCACACACTTATGCTCGATCAGAGCAGTTTACATCCCAGGTGTTCTAAACAGAGAAGCAGATATCATGTCGAGAGGAGGCCCTCTGGACAAAGATTAGTATCTTCATCCAGATCTAATCTCACAAATCTGGAGCAGGTTTGGGAGAGCAGAAGTGGACCTGATGGCCACTCGGGAGAACTCTTAGTACGCTTTGTTCTTCTCCCTAAATCCACAAAATGTTCCGCCACTGGGAGTGAACGTGTTTGCGCACAAACCGTGGCCAAAAACGTTAATTTATGCCTTTCCCCCAGTCCCTCTACTGTCAGCACTGCTGGAGAGGGTGAGAGAGGAGAATCTGACAATGATTCTGATCTCCCTAGAACGCACGAACGCCCCGTGGTTCCCGGTTCTGCAACAGCTAATGAGTCAATCGTGGAAGCTGCCGTCGAGAGAAAATTTGCTCCTGCAGGTGGGAGGGGCAATCAGGAGTTTTCCTATAATAGGTCAACATCATTGGGTCTGGTTTCTGAACAAGAACGCTTAGGAAAATTTGGTTTTTCTAAAGACGTAATATGCACCATCCAGGGAGCACTCGCAAAATCCACTACAGCTGTTTACGCTTCTAAATGGGCTGCTTTTCAGCGATGGTGCCTAGAAAAAGAGGTGGATCCGACTTCATGTCCCCTAGGTTGCATTTTATCATACTTGCAGCTGCTGTTGGACAGAAATTTAGCTTTCAGCACAATTAAAACTTATGCTGCAGTGATCTCTTCCTGTCATGAAGGTATCAATGATAGAACAGTTTTCAATCACCTTTTAACAAAACGGTTTCTGAAAGGTGCGCGTCGGCTCAGGCCAATGACGAGCGCCCTGGCACCACAGCGGGACTTAGTATTTGTCCTCAGGGCAATAACTGAAGATCCGTTTGAGCCCTTGGACCAGATATCTTTGAAGTATCTGTCATTTAAAACAGCCTTGTTATTAGCTCTGACGTCAGCTAAAGAGTGAGCTACTTGTCAGGTCTATCTATCACTCCTTCATGTCTCAAAATTCAAGGAGATGGAAGTTCAGTGAAACTCCGACCAAATCCTGCTTTTATACCCAAAGGTATAACAAGTTTGTTCAGGTCCAAAGTCATAATGCTAGACGGGTTCTGTCCTCCTCCCAACAAAACTACAGAGGAGGAACAATTTCACCTGCTCTGCCTAACACGCATGCTCAGGTGTTATGTGACACATGCAGCTGCGGTGCGTAAATCCGATCAGTTGTTTTTACTTTTCAGGGAACGATCACAGGGTTAGCCTTTATCTTCCCAGCATTTGTCACACTGGTTATGTGAAAATATTTCACATGCCTATAGTTCTTCTGTTCTTCAACCACCAAGGACTCAGGGTTCACTCAACCAGGGGAGTCTCATCTTCCACAGCTCTGCACAGAGGGCTGTCTGTGTAGGACATCTGCTCTGCGGCCTCATGGTCATCACCGACCCCCTTCATCTGTTATAATTTATGAGATGTCTCCAGCTCTTCACTGACACATTCAGTTCTCAGAGTTATGTCAGAGTGATTTTTCATAGTCAAACCACTATAAAAAATAAAATAAGAAAGGAAAATGACAAGAAAATCAACAAACAATAAAAACAACACAGCCTTGCTCTGTCATTATTTGGTGGGTGTTGTTTTTGTACAAATTATTCTTTCAAACAGAAAAATTCCTTCTTCCTCATTGGAAAGGTTTCCTTTTCTTATTCCTCTATTGTCTGATATGAATAAACATTCCTTCAGCTAAGATCAAGCACAAAGGTTGCACACCTGTAATCCAGTATGCACCAGATGCATGGATCAATGGTGCGTAATTACGCTTGAATAAAGAATGAGGGTTAGGCGGATGTCAGGGTGTTTTTTATGGTTCTCGAACAGACCCAGTGAGACACGGACCATATCCTGCTCCGCCCTTTAAACCCAATAGCGACAGCCTTTATAGGGCGTAGCTTACACGAAATAGAACGTTGGTTACGTATTGTAACCCCAGATTATATTAAGTGTAGCCCTTTAAAACCTGGGCCTCACTGGCTCTCAAATGGCTGAAGAAAAGAATATGCCTTTGGGAGTCGAGCTCCGGTCCAGATGCAATTCATAGCGGATCGGGTGGGGCCCACACAAGCAGGTGGGTGTGGACTAGAAGTTTTCAGTGTTCAGCGCGCTGCGCGCGGGTAAACCCAATAGCGACAGCCTTTAAAGGACTATGCTTACACTCATAGAATCTGGGGTTACAATACGTAACCAACGTTTTGTGGTGTTCAGTTCTTTGAGTCCATTATTCTTGTGGTTCCAGCTTCCCCAGAGTTTCTCTCCTCTTGTTTCCTGCTCCTCCCACTCTCGCCTGCTCCTGATTATCCTCCACATGTGTTTGCTGTTTCCTTTTGTTAGTTTTCCTCTTTAAATGATGCCTCATTCTGTTTGTCCCTTGTCCGTGGATTGTGCTTCCTCTGCCAGTCATGCTCTTTGCCCCGTGTTTGAACCCTACTCCAATGCTGCAAGCCTTGCTGCCCTTCCACTTGGTCTCTTGGACACATTAAAACATCTACCTTCCTTCTCTGCATCATGTCAGCCAGCTCTCTACTTTTGCCAGTCATTTTCTCCACATTTAAAGTTGCAATCCTCAGTCCTACATTCTTGACTTTCCTCTTTTCCCTCTGTCTCCTGACACGTTTCCCTCCTTGTGGTCTTCAACTATTCATTCAACCTTTATTTAGTCAGGTAAATCTTTTGAACCTCATGGGCTCATTTACGAAAGCGACCTGCTAAAACTAAAGAACAATGAACAGCAATGGTAGAATTTCCTTAAACAATAAACAAACAAACAAATAAACAATAGAAAACAAAAGAGAGAAAAAAAAAAATAATATATATATTTTTTTTTTTTTTTTTTTTTAACAAAGTATCAAAAAACTAGCAAAACATTATAAGGTAGACGTATAAAATCAAAGACAGGAACAAATCTGCATTGGTTTTTGCCAGGATTCCAACAGATTCTGAAAACCATTTAGAGAAGTCAAGGTCGAGAGCTTCAGATCTTTTTGTAAGATATTCCATGAAGCAGGAGCGGAGTAGGAGAAGGCCCTTTAACTAACAGTAGTACAATCTCCACCAGTACCGTTTGTCAACAGCACTGGTGGCGGTCGTTGTTAATCCTAACGTCGACTGATCCAGTATGGTTTTGCTTTGATGAACTCGCATTATAGTTTTGGCAAAACTATTTTATGTCAGATACCCTTCCTGACACAACACTCAACATTTCCCCAGGCTTGGGACCGGCACAAGAGATACGCTGGCTTGTGCTCCCTAGTGGCTGGTTTAATACTGTATTTTTCTTATATCAATATAAAGAATTACTTGTGTCCATATAATAGAAATCTGTAAGTAGAATTTGTGAACAGCTGCAAACTACTAAATATGTTTAACTACAGCAGTAGCTCAAATAAGGTCAACAATGGAGACGTCACAAAAAACCTATTTAGGACTTAACAGTTTTACATCTTTGATGTATGTTTGTTTATGTTTATGTTTATGTTTATTAAATTTGTTCATTTTTTTACAAAAGAAATACAATACAAGACAATCCCATTAATGATACGTACACAATGTAAAAAAATGAAAGGTAGCAGAAAGAAGAATAAATCTTATTATATCTGCCCCTTTTTTCAAACAATCAGATTAAACAATAATAATCTTTCACCAGCAGTACAAAATGACTAACTCTTTCTAATTTTCTAATACTAATACATAACTAATAATTGATACAATACACATTATGCTAATTCATATATATTTTTTCAACAAATTCCTTTTGATCATTTTCTTAAATGTAAACAGTGACTTGGCATTTTTAACTACATTCTCCAAGCCATTCCATAATCTAATTCCCTGGATTGAGGTAGAACGTCCCTTCAAGCTAGTTCTGAATTGTGGTTTTACAAACATCTCTGTCCCCTTAAGATTATAACAACTTTGTCTTTTAACAAAATTCATTTGGATATTTAAAGGTAAATCGTTATTTTGAGCCCTATACATAATTGATAAAATATTATAATCAACCAAATCATGGAATTTCAATAATTTCAGTTGATAAAATAATGTACTGGATGGATGACAATAATGTTTTCTAGTGATAATTCTTACAGCTCTTTTCTGTAATACAAAAATAGGCTTTGTGATTGTTTTACACGCTTTCCCCCAAACATCAATACAATAGATTAAGTGTGGAACAATGATTGTGTTATACAACAAATACAGAGCTTTATCATTCAATAGGTCTCTGACCTTGTACAGTACTGCAATCGATTTAGCTATTTTTATTCTTACAGAATTTATGTGTTGTTTCCATGTCAGTTTGTCATCAATAATAACACCCAAAAACTTCACCTCACTCACTCTGCAAATCTCAACACCCTCAATTTTGAGTGGAACGTCAACAGTTTTCTTTTTATTACTGAATATCATGTAATTAGTTTTTTCTAGATTTAATGATAATTTATTGATTTTAAACCAAGTTTGTATTTTGGTAAATTCTGTCTTTATCAATTCCAACATTTGTTCTATATCTTCACCTAAACAGAAAAATGTAGTATCATCAGCAAAAAGTATACATTTAAGGAGTCCTGACACATTTACCAAGTCATTCACATATAAAATAAATAGCTTTGGTCCAAGCACAGAGCCCTGGGGAACTCCACATGTGATATTACAGAGGTCAGATCTTACATCATTTATTTGTACAAATTGTTTCCTATGTATCAGTAGGTCTTTACGGTTTGATTTGCTGAGTAAGACATGCAGATAGAGAAAGGTTAGGTTAAAACAGTAAATTTACTGTGCAGCAGAATAGTTAAAGTCATGTGTGCTTGAATGCTCAGATTTGTCTTTATGGAAGAGCTCAGCATTTTGTTAAGCTAAGTTTTATAGTTAGGTGTTCCTTGTTAATGCTAAGCAAGTAATAGCAGCAACTTCTATTAGGCATCGATTTTGCCTGCATTACTACACTGTGTTATTAAAACATTTTTATTGTGCCTGTTAGGGGTAATAATAATTATCATAATCTCAACCAGTTTTAAATATCAATAAATATATGTTAGTGCATCAATAGCAGATTGAAATTTTATGTGTTCAAAATATATGTCCTTTAATTTTGGCAGCTCATCTGATAACCTGACTGCCAAATCCACCTCACCTGCTCAACACCTCTACGTAAGCTCGACAGTGTAAACATATTATCCATCTTACCATTGTTCTCTGCCAGCTTTTCTCACACTCTTGACACATCATCTTGGGTCCATATTGCAGCACAGATCCCTGATTGTTGTTTTATTTCCTGTCATGGGGCCTGCCAAACTGCCTGAAAGCCTCCTGTCTGTTTGATTGTGTCTGCATCCTCTTGAATAAACAATCATAATGGGTAGCACTAAGCAGTACACCCCTCAAAAGGCAAGATGTAACACACATTTTTACAGCAAAAAGTTTAGCTTAAGTAAACAATATAAAACAGTTTTTTTTTCTCCAAAGCTGGTATAAATATTGAGTAAAATATTGTACAGAATTTTTCCTATATTGGACTGAATTTAACTGGGAAATAAATCCAATGGGGAAAATAAATGCATTCTTAATATCCAAAAGTTTTATAGGTCATTTACACTATGACTGTTCCCATTCTACTCTAAGCTTCTGCCGAGGACAGACGCTCCCCATCCCACGCCGCTTTGCTTTGCTGCTTTTTCTGTCTGTGAAACTGCTTCTGAGCCTCTCTTGCATATCTTCCGAACAAAAAACTATGGTCTTATTTGGTCAGTTGGTCCCTCTACACAATTTGATAACATTTCTTCAAAGGGAAGACAGGCTTTAGCCGATTTGCCATGTTGGCACGCACGCAGCTGGATATCTCATCGACTTCAAGACTTAATGACCCTTACCAAAAAGTAGTATATGCAAGTATCCTTAAAGTATACTAATTTTAAACTAAAAAAATAAGAGTATACTTTCAGTTCACTTTTTAGGTACTTATCAAAAGTATACTTAGCCAAGTTTATTTTACACAATACTTTATTTATACTAAAAATAAACTAAAAGTCTAAGTATACTTAATCTATACTTCTGTTTAGACTTTTGGCCAAGGTAATTTTACACAAAATATTTTCACACTGGTTTATTTTTAGTACTTCTGTTTTAAACGTTTTGTCAGTTTTTTGGAACAGCTCGAGCTGTTTTGTTATATTGTTGTATATATATTGTATATATACTGTATTGTTATTATTATTATTTAGGGTATTATTATCATCATCATTATCATCATTATTATTATTATTATTATCATTATTCAATTTTATTCTGCTCCAGGCATGAGGTGAAACTTTCAGGTACTTGTGAAGTTGTTTGCTTTCTGCCATTTTTCTGTTTGTGGGCTTTGTTACAGCCCACAAACAGAAAAATGTCTCAACCAATCAACGCCACTCTTGCTTATCGGGTAGCATGTGAACATGTCCTAACCAATCAGCGCCACTCTTGTTTATCGGGGAAGTAGCATGTGATCATGTCCCAACCAATCAACGCCATGTGTGTGCTTCGTTCAAATGTAGCTATTTCCTGTTCCTGTTCAAGAAGAAGCAGAAGAAGGTCTCTTGTGTCGGACTCAGCGCTCGTAAAACTTGCTTTTTAGACGTCGACTGGTCTGACTCTGGACGACGACTGGACATTCAGTTGGAAGTTGAAGGTAATCGGTTCTGTTTTGTTTATTTGTTAGATGTTTTAGCTTTGTTCACTTGAATGAACAAAACCTGCTGTTGCTAAAAGCTAAGCTAACAGCCAACAAGCTAAAACGGGTGTGTTACGTTGCTGAGGCAGATCATTTGAGGCAAGTAAAACACTGCAGGTTAGGTTATTCTAGCGTTTAAATAAGCCATATATGCTACAAGTTTTTTTTGTTTTGTTTTGTTTTTTTTGGCTTGCTTCAAGTTCCTGGATGGTTTTTCAAAGAGACAAGGCCCCGCATCCTCGCGCTGTTTGCGTCGCTTGTCCGTTAACACACATGCGCTCACTAGCCAGCAGAACAATAACCGCAACCAGGCTGAAATACTAATTTACTTTAAATACGTATTTCGGCAACATTACTGTTTTTGTAGCTGCTTCAGGCAGAAAACAAGAGGCTGAAGGAAGACTGTGTGAATGAGATATATCTCATTCACACAGTCTTGAGAGTCTTGAGAGTCCATTACTTTCTGAGAGTTTCATTAAAATAGATTTACTGGTACATGAGATATTTTACTAACAGACACACAGGCAGGCTAATATGAGTGCCAGACTTTGGTGGTGGTGGTGCTAAACAGTTCATAGTAACACAGCAGAGGTGTTTGTTCCTGGTTGATGTGAATCTTTAGGTTTGAATCCTCTTTATTTGTCTCTAAGTTGATGGAAGTATCAAAGTGATGCATGTAGAACAGAAACTAAATATTTCTCACATGTTCTCAGTCTCCAAGAGCAGCTGCCCAACCTGAACATGTGCAGCTGCTCTGGTCTCAGTCCTTTGTTGCAAGTCTCAAGAGTTCAAGAGTTTGATTCTCATCATTCCACATGCATGAGGAGGAACCAAACAGTTCCTGAGCTCCACTTATGTCAGCATTTAAGAAGTAAAGAAGAAAATGTAACTTTATAACTTGATGTTGATTTATTTTCTCACACTTCACCTGCTTCTCTTTACTGCTGCCAGAAAGGAGAATGATGAAGTGATGTTGTTTAGAAGAAAATGTCTCGCTCACTTTTCTTCATGTCACTGCCACAAGTGACAGCAACTCTCTGCATATGCTGTATCACTTGACTGATGTGACAGGAGGAAAGGTGAGGTGTTTGTGAACTCCTCAGAGTGAGCTCTCGTCCTTCTTCTCTTCTCCTCCATCCTGTTGGAAGCTGTAGACTATTGACTTCAGCTCACATGTTATCTTTGATTCAGACTCTGCAGGTTGTCAGAGATCAGCTGTGCCTCTCTGCTCTCAGCTCTTCAATCCAACCCCTCCCATCTGACACAACTGGATCGGACTCAGAACCTAGCCTTGAGAGGTAATTTCTAAGTAGTTTGAGTAAAGCAATTAAGACACTGATTTTAAAACCAGGTGTGGAAATGGAGAACACCTTGTTTGAATGTTGTATTTATTCTATAGATCAGTCTCCTACGTCCTGTTCCTCCTTTATATCTCAGCTCTTCATTGCACAAATGACTAATGTAAATTTTGAATGGTCTCAAAACACTATAGTGCAAGGGTGCCCAACCTTTTTTGAACCAAGGGCTACTTTTGAAGTTGGCAGTTTGCCGAGGGCTACTCGTCCAGTCTCAGTATCAAAAAACATAATTTTTCATCTCTCTACTCCTCACTTCTTTAAAGTAAATAAAACAGAACGTAATGTGTTGCTAGTTTTATTTAATTAAAGTATTTTATCAAAGTAAAAGAACACAATATTTGAAAAGCACACCATATTTTTTAAAGAAACGAATAAACAACTGAACTGAACAATATAAAACTCCCTCATTAACACACTAACTATTTACAAAAAGTTACAAAGGTGCAGATTTACAAATCTCCAACAATTTCAAATCTCAATAAAACCTAAATATCAAAACTAGGCAGCTCCTCTTTTGCACTCATGTCTGCAAAGGCCATTCTGATAAAAACACACAGCTGTGCTGTGTCCACTATGTCTGTTGACTCATCAAACTGAAGAGAGAAACACTCACATTGTTGCACGTTCTTTTTTAGCTGCTCCTCCACATCAACAGCCATTCCCTCACATCGTCGTGTCACTGTTTGTCTGGACAACTGCATGTCTTTAATAGCAGCTACGATCTCACTTTTATTTTTAAAATCGTGAAAAAGTGCATCTGCAGCCTCAATAAACGCTTCTTTCATAACTTCTCCATCACTGAAAGACTTCTTATGTTGAGCCAGGATGCGGCTAACACGGTAGGAGGCGATTGTAGCTGCCTTACCTTTCGTGCTGGGCCGAGTGAAGATCGATTGCTGTGCTGCAAGCTTGTGTTTTAGCTCCCGCACTTTGTGAGTCCGTAAAGAACTTTTAGGAGGGAAATCTGCATCAAAACGTTTGTGCATCGTCTTGAAATGCCGCTCCAAGTTGCACTTTTTGGGCAAGGCAACGCTCGAATTACAGATGAGGCAAATAGACTTTGAATTAGAATAAACAAAAAAATAATCCTCCTCCCATTCTGTGTGAAAATAGTAAGTTTTCGTTTGCTTGTTCGCTAGTTTTCCTTCCATGTTTTCTGTGTACTGACATTCACTCCACAGCGTTCTCACTGCTGAACCTAAAGTCTCGTCAGTCACCGCACCCAAAACTCGCGAGACTGTGTCTGTGAGCATACAAGATGGGGAGGGCTGAGGAAAGCATTGCTACGCATTGGCATATAGTCATTCCTCCCTCCACCCCTTCTGCCTGAGTTAGAATGAAGCTGAGCAGCGGAAATGTCACCGCCACCACTTCTGCCGGAGTTAGAATGAAGCTTAGCAGCGGACATTTCACCTTGTTAACAGCTGAGAGCCGGCTCGTCAGCTGTTAGAGCAAGGTTGAGCTTCGCGGGCAACTGGGAACCAGCTGGCGGGCGACCGGTCGCCCGCGAGCGACTGGTTGGGCACACTTGGTTTAAACTATATTAGTTGCTAAAAGAAACTGTTCCAACTAGAACTTAAAAACCCTAAGTCTAAAAACCCTCAACAAAAAACTAACCTTAACAGCCATTTAAATCTGCAGGATTTAATTTACATCGGTTATAAAGCTAAGACCTGTTTTTCTTGTGTGTGGCACGTTGGAATCTGATGACAGGAGTGAGTTGAAGCAGTGAAACGTTGTTTTCTAGGTGCTTAATTGCTACTTTTGTTGTTGTTGAAGCTTGGTATTGTTTTCTGAACACTCCCAACCAAATGAGGTTTTTATTAATGATAGTTAAAGACTTGAATATATTTAGCTATGCCAACATGCAGTTTCATTTGTTGAACCTCAGTTGATGAAGAGTCAATGTAGTTTAAAGCTACTTTAGGTAACATAAACTACACTGGTCTCACAATTTCTAAATTGAACCGATTAAATCAATTCTATTCTAGATCATCTATTCATTTTGATTAGTCTCGCCATAGACTTCAACATTTATAGGGAATACCAAAACCTATGCTGTCGTCTAAAAGGACAACAGACATTTAGACCAAACTACAGTATATTGTCTTTTCTATTTTTTAGTTTAACTAAAACTACATTATGAATGGAGGAATAGTTTGGAAGAAGAGGCCTTCGTTACAGAAGCCCTCCTGAACCTTCTATAGATGTAGATCCCTATATCTAACTTTTGATGAATGATCCACCCTTTACAGTACTTGGTAGTTATAGCTGATCTAAACCATGATAGCTTACATACCAGGTGCATATAGGTAAGGCTAATGTAAAATCCCAATCATAAGCCAGCCTAAAACCACCTAATTGCATGACACATAGAACCAAAGTGGCACCGACTGGAAGCCAACCAACCTTCAACCTTCGATATGGGGACCTGCAACTCCAACGATGGTCTTCAACCTTTATCCAAGGGTTGCCTCCTCTGCGCCAATCGAGGGATTCCCTCTTCATGCTGATAAAAAAAATTGTTGCTGATGAAATCAACAACTCTAATCGTTGTAGAATTACTGCTGTGGAATTACCGCTGTGGATTTTAAGACTTTGTTTTCCAAGGGATTACAGACACAGTTTTCCAAAGGATTAAAAGCGTACCGCAATGGGATTACCTACGAACAGTATGGAATTTCCAAAAACATTATGGGATTATAATTTTTGATTCTTTCCACTTGCTGGATTACATCAAGATCAGAAAAAATTGGTGGTATCCTTTCGTGTTGGACCTCATCCCCATGGAAAGGCGATGACTTCCAAAAGGGGGGACTGTGTAGTGAACCAGACGGTGGTCTGTGATACACCTTCTTCTCTTTGAACTGTCCCAGTGACACCTTTTCATTGATACTTTCAGTAAAAAGACATTAACACTATTTTATTACATTATTTTGAATCAAAACACAATAAGTCATAAGAGACTCTCTTATTCCTTTATTTCGTGTTAATGAATAACCTTGTGTTAAGTAAGCATTATTGAATTCAATGTTTGATAGTCGAAGACTGTTTAATTCAAACTGTTAATTAAAGTTGGAAATCCAATGTTATTTCAAAATGTTGATCATTATTCATTTTTCTTCTCAAACCTGCAGTGAAGATTCAGTGACACTGTTTATCTCATTTTAGTTTGAGCTCAGGACAATCTCCACACCCAGAGACATTTGTTTTTGTCCTACTTAAATAATCAAGATGAATAATATCTGCTTTTGCTATTATCAGTAATAAGTTTCCATATGTGATGCTGTGATGACATTTTGTTTTAATCAAACCATCAAACCAACAGTGTTTAGCTTAAAGTGTTAAGGCAAATTAATCAGTTTTTATCATAAAATGCTGGTATCTGAAACTAACACTTTATCCTTCTGACAAACTAATCTTTTGACCCCCTTTCAACGTGTTGATGTCATCCTCACATCCTCTTCTGATGCCATTCGGCCAATCAGAAAACAATACGTTTTCTGGGTCGTCTCAGTTAAAACCTTCACTTCTTACTTCTCTCTAGAGTTGCTGGGAGGAAGTTGACATGAAATGACTTTCTCTTTAAACTGGGGAACTTGGACCAAGCGTCAAAGGTCCAGTTCAACAGCCGAGTTAATAGCAAGAACTACTGTAAACTCACCAGTAAAGGATTTACAACATGCCTGTTATAAATTCACTTCAAGCTGTAAAAGCTCCATCTGAATGAATTTTCCTCCAAGGAAAGTTTTATTCTGAAACTCAAACCAGGAAATGCCGTCACTTCGGTTCGAGTCGAGGCAGACGTCTGGAGACGCTGAGAATGGTAAACGAACTGACCAGTTGGGCCAACTAGGGACTGACCGTCTTCACGAGATAACAAAGTCGTCAAATGCTTTGCCAAGTCGTACCAATTTGTAGCCGACATCGGCCGGAGAGCTGCCATGTTTTCCTGGTTAAACACACCACTCTATTTTCTTTCATCCTCCATTTTCTCTTCCCTGAATGTGTCTTCTTATTTCCTTTAAGCCAATAAACTTAAGCTAAATGCCTGCAGAGATATAAGTTATTATAAGATCGATAACTTGTGTCCTGTTGTTCCTATGAAATTACGGACGCGTGTTTCATCTGTGCTGAAGTTAATTATAGGAAACTGATCGATCAATTAATCATGTAAATATGTTGTGATGTAATTTATGATTCTGTTAAATAAATGGTTCAGTCCTGCTGTACCAACATAAGTTAACATTTCATGTCTTTACATCTCACCTCCAAGGTGCAAAATTATTGGTATTGAACTGAAAAAGAGAGAACTCGTTTAATTGATGATAAGTTTGTCAGGTGAAAACCTGCTCAATCTTTCATCTGGAATATTGTACAGTCAGCAAAACTGACCGGTGCGATATCCTTACAACTGCTTCTGATAAATGGTAACCATCATGCCTCCCAGTTCTTCTCGGTTGGACTTGGTGGTTTGCTGCTGCGTGAGAATCTATTAAAGAGTAGACTTGTGCTCATCAATGCATTTGATTTGTGTGGATATTGAGTGTTAAATCTCATTCTCAGTTTTACTCTGGAGACTAAATTCTTGGATGGAACATTTTATCACAATTGCAGTAGATAACACACCAAGAGTAGAAACTCTAAGAATTTGAGACTTGAGATTCAAATATAAAAGATAAGTGTTTAATTTAAAATTGAATCAGAATCATGATAAGCTTTATTGTCGTTGCACCGAGATACAATGAGAATATGTTCGTACAATCGTCTGAAAGATGGACAAAGTGCACGAAGCTGCTGCTATATAGCGCAACATTTTTATTATTTTCAGAATACATTTTTTTAGGTAGAAAAAGGTACAAAGCCATGAAGACTCTTCACAACTTGTCCTAACAGGACACGATTTAAGACATAAAAAAACTCTGCCAGCAGCCTATTTATGAACACGTTACATATGCTTTTATGACGAGGCGGTCTATGAAGCACTAACAGATAGTCCATTGTCTTGATAAGTTGATAAGATGATGGTCAGCCGGCAAAGTTGTGATAACCTTTCATATAAGGGGCAGGGGGGTTGTGATAGACGAAGCTTTTCTTTAGTTTACACATTTCCCAGGAGAAATTGAAGTCGCTTGTTTCGAGGTCAGCCGGGGAGTCATATTCAGATAATCACAATTGTTAACTTATTCAGGCAGAATATTTTTATTCTCGAGCCTTTGAGTCTGTACTAATACTTCCAAGGTCCAATATGGCCAGATTAGGGCGCATTCTGCTGGTCCGTACTTATGAGCCACTCAAGGTTGTTTTCATGCTGACGAGTCCCAAAGTTGCAGGTGGACTGTGATTCAAATAACTTCCAACTTACGGTTTTGCTTGCAAATCAGCTATTAAACATTTATCGTACAACTAAATATATACAGGTAGTCCCCGAGTTACGACGGAGTTCCATTCCAACGTTCCGTCGTATCTCGAATTTCGACGTAACTCGAAACATACGTCCAAACAAAAAACACATACATTTCAGAGCCATAATGAAGGGGGAAAAATAGTTAAATTCCTACTCTGGACTGCTGGTGAAGCCATTTCCTCCATTCCTCCGTCCCTCTTCCGGATTCTCCATTCGTTTACGTTGTAAAACCGCCGTCCATAAAACAGCTACTTTTCCACAGCTGCTGACTGTCCAGCTTGGTCCAACAAGTTTTGTTTTGATTTCTGAATGTCCAAAGGACCAGACGTAGCTTTTTTAGAGAGTACAAGGCAAGCTGTAGCCTCAGTAGCTACCGTAGCTAAACCGGAAACTGCCAGAAACGGCTTAAAAATAAATAAATTATAAATATATATATATATATATATATATATATATATATATATATATATACATATACATATATATATATATATACATACAGGTAGTCCCCGACTTACGAGCGAGTTCCGTACCTGCGAGTCGCTCGTAAGACGAAAATTCGTACGTCGGAACATGAAACACGTGTTCTCGTAAGTCCGGATTTTCGGTCGTAAATTGGAAAATTTAAGCTAGCGCTACTACGAACACTCGTTTTTCATCAAAAACGTTCATACTAGTTAATGAACATGCTCAGAAACGTGTTTCCAAATGGTTAGCTAACATACTTTCATCTAAAAACACAAAAAAGTGCTGTCTTTTTTACAAATTTACTGCTCATTCGCCAGCTCTTAGGTCCAGGACCTCGTATGTAAGAGCGCTCGTAAGTCGGGGACTACCTATATAGTTTTTATTAATTTTTCTTATGTCTTCAATGTAATATAGTGAGTGGTGGGGTGGCACCCCAGCACCCTCTTTTGGCCAGTCACCACTAAAAGCAGCTGTTTATAACTGTGACCAACTACACTTGACCCTAAATGTACAACAGTGATCTGTTGTAAAGACCCAGCAGGTAGTTCAAGGCTAACTTGGATTACACTCACACCTTTGTTCACAGTTACCTTTTCACATGTAGTGGATAACAAGTTTCCCATGTACTGTACTGCAGGGTCTACTTAGGCAGGATTTAAGGCATAAATAAACTATGAGATGTTTTTTAACAGCACAATCGAAAAGTAATTGAGGCATCCTCCTTAACTGTAATTATATTTTTATTACCTTTTATCTGGGCTGCTACCTTACTGTGGTGGAGGGGTTTGAGTGTCCCAATGATCCTAGGAGCTATGCTGTTCTGGGTTTCATGCTCCTAGTAGGGTCACCCAAGGCAGACAGGTCCTGGGTGAGGGACCAGACAAAGTGCAGCCCAAAGACCCCAATGATGAGTAACACTAATGGAATCAATGTTCCCTTGCCCGGATGCGGGTCACCGGGACCCCACTCTGGAGCCAGGCCCGGAGGTGGGGCACGTTGGCGAGCGCCTGGTGGCCGGGCTTTTACCCATGGAGCTCGGCCGGGCACAGCCCGAAGAGGAGACGTGGGTCCCCCTTCCCATGGGCTCACCACCTATGGGAGGGGCCAAAGGGGTCGGGTGCAATGTGGGATGGGTGGTGGCCGAGGGCGGGGACCCTGGCGGTCTGATCCTCGGCTACAGAAGCTGGCCATTGGGACATGGAATGTCACCTCTCTGGTGGGGAAGGAGCCTGAGCTAGTGTGTGAGGTTGAGAGGTTCCGGCTAGAAATAGTCGGACTCACCTCAACACATGGCTCTGGCTCTGGAACCAGTTTCCTTGAGAGGGGTTGGACACTCTTCCACTCTGGAGTTGCCCCTGGTGAGAGGCGCCGAGCAGGAGTGGGCATACTTGTTGCCCCCCATCTTGGTGCCTGTACGTTGGGGTTCACCCCGGTGAACGAGAGGGTAGCCTCCCTTCGCCTACGTGTGGGGGGACGGGCTCTGACTGTTGTTTGTGCCTATGCGCCAAACGGCAGCGCAGATTACCCACCCTTTTTGGAGTCCTTGGAGGGGGTATTGGAGAGTGCGCCTCCTGGGGACTCCCTTGTTCTGCTGGGGGACTTCAACGCTCACGTGGGCAATGACAGTGAGACCTGGAGGGGTGTGGTTGGGAGGAACGGCCCCCCTGATCTGAACCCGAGTGGTGTTCTGTTATTGGACTTCTGTGCTCATCATGGATTGTCCATGACGAACACCATGTTCAGGCATAAGGGTGTACATATGTGCTCTTGGCACCAGGACACCCTAGGTCGTAGTTCGATGATCGACTTTGTTGTCGTCTCATCTGATCTGGGGGCGCATGTCCTGGACACTCGGGTGAAGAGAGGGGCGGAGCTGTCCACTGACCACTACCTGGTGGTGATTTGGCTCCGATGGTGGGGGAGGATGCCGGTCAGACCTGGCAGACCCAAACGTATTGTGAGGGTCTGCTGGGAATGTCTGGCAGAGTCTCCCATAAGACGGAGCTTTAACTCCCACCTCCGGGAGAGCTTTGAACACGTTCCGAGGGAGGCGGGGGACATTGAGTCCGAGTGGGCCATGTTCCGTGCCTCTATTGTCGAGGTAGCTTATCAGAGTTGTGGCCGCAAGGTTGTTGGTGCCTGTCGTGGTGGCAACCCTCGAACCCGGTGGTGGACACCGGCGGTGAGGGATGCTGTCAAGCTGAAGAAGGAGTCCTATTGGGCCTTTTTGGCCTGTGGGACCCCGGAAGCAGCAGATAGGTACCGACAGTCCAAGCGGCATGCGGCTCGGGTGGTTGCTGAGGCAAAAACTCGGGCGTGGGAGGAGTTCGGAGAGGCCATGGAGAATGACTTCCGTACGGCTTCGAGGCGATTCTGGTCCACCATCCGGCGTCTCAGGGGGGGAAAGCGGTACGCGACCAACACCATTTATGGTGGGGATGGCGTGCTATTGACCTCAACTCGGGATGTTGTGAGTCGGTGGGCGGAATACTTTGAAGACCTCCTCAATCCTACTGGCACGTCTTCCACTGAGGAAGCAGAGCCTGTGGACTTTGGGTCGGGCTCTCCAATCTCTGGTGCTGAGGTCGCCGAGGTGGTTAAAAAGCTCTGCGGTGGCAGGGCTCCGGGGGTGGATGAGATTCGCGCTGAGTTCCTTAGGGCTCTGGATGTTGTGGGGTTGTGTTGGCTTACGCGACTCTGCAATATTGCGTGGACATCGGGGGCAGTTCCCTTGGATTGGCAGACTGGGGTGGTGGTTCCCCTATTCAAAAAGGGGGACCGTAGGGTGTGTTCCAACTATAGGGGGATCACACTCTTAAGCCTCCCTGGTAAGGTCTATTCAGGGGTTCTGGAGAGGAGGGTCCGTCGGATAGTCGAACCTCGGATTCAGGAGGAGCAGTGTGGTTTTCGTGCTGGTCGTGGAACACTGGACCAGCTCTACACCCTCAGCAGGGTCCTGGAGGGCGCGTGGGAGTTTGCCCAACCAGTTTACATGTGCTTTGTGGACTTGGAAAAGGCATTCGACCGCGTCCCTCGGGGGGTTCTGTGGGGGGTACTCCGGGAGTATGGGGTACCAGGCCCATTGATATGGGCTGTTAGGTCCCTGTACGACCGGTGTCAGAGCTTGGTCCGCATTGCCGGCAGTAAGTCAGGCTCGTTTCCAGTGAGAGTTGGACTCCGCCAAGGTTGCCCTTTGTCACCGATTCTGTTCATAACTTTTATGGACAGAATTTCTAGGCGCAGCCAAGGTGTTGAGAGGATCCGTTTTGGTGGCCTTAGAATCGCTTCTCTGTTTTTTGCAGATGATATGGTCCTATTGGCTTCATCAGATCGTGATCTACAGCTTTCGCTGGAGCGGTTTGCAGCCGAGTGTGATACGGCCGGGATGAGGATCAGTTCCTCCAAATCCGAGGCCATGGTCTTGAGCCGGAAAAGGGTAGCATGCCCTCTCCGGGTCGGGGAGGAGGTCCTGCCCCAAGTGGAGGAGTTTAAGTATCTCGGGGTCTTGTTCACGAATGAGGGAAAACTGGAGCGTGAGATCGATAGGCGGATAGGTGCAGCATCCGCAGTGAAGCGGGCGCTGTACCGGTCTGTCGTGGTGAAGAGAGAGCTGAGTCGAAAGGCAAAGCTCTCAATTTACCGATCGATCTACGTTCCCACCCTCATCTATGGTCATGAGCTTTGGGTTGTGACCGAAAGAACGAGATCTCGGATACAAGCGGCTGAAATGAGTTTTCTCCGCAGGGTGTCTGGACTCTCCCTTAGAGATAGGGTGAGAAGCTCAGTCATCCGGGAGGGACTCAGAGTAGAGCCGCTGCTTCTCCACATCGAGAGGAGCCAGTTGAGGTGGCTCGGGCATCTGGTTAGGATGCCTCCTGGACGCCTCCCTGGTGAGGTGTTCCGGGCATGTCCCATCGGGAGGAGACCCAGAGGAAGACCCAGGACACGCTGGAGGGACTATTTTTTTCGGCTGGCCTGGGAACGCCTTGGGATTCCCCCAGAGGAGCTGCTCCAAGTGGCTGGGGAGAGGAAAGTCTGGGCCTCCCTACTTAGCTGCTACCCCCGCGACCCAACCCCAGGATAAGCGGAAGAAAATGGATGGATGGATGGATTACCTTTTATCTATACTAATAAGCATTCAAATTATTGACATTTTGTCAAAACAGTGGTGATATTGCACCTAAAGGCAGAAGAGAAAAGTGTGATTCATGAACCAATATTAGCATTTGTACATAATGATTTCTCTGTAGAACTGCTTGCTCCAGTTGTATCTGCTCTTTTGACACTTAAAACCAAAGTTTTCTAAGCTGTTTATTTCTCCCAATATTATATGTGTTGGGCGAACCTTTAAATTACCACAATTGATTAAGATGCAATGTGTCAAACTAGAGAAGTAGCCAGAGCAGTAGAAATAATTTAAGTCAAAATAAGGCACTTTTACGGCTGACTAGGTGCAGAAGAACACATTTGGCTGAAATCCCTCCTGAGTCAGGGTACAGAGTAGGATTTGTTGTAGAGATAACTAAATGTGAATTACTAACCGGTTTAAAAATAAGGTTGGTTTTGTAAGGTTTTTGATGTTTCTATAAGTTTAGTTTGGTAATGTCCAATTTATTATTTGTAGCTAATTATTTTTATACTGAAAACAGTGAATTTAGAGGTGAAAATACCCATGGTTGTGAATGGCCGAGTGATTTCACTGTCTCCAAATGTCTAATTTGTGAATGACTTTTCTGTACTTTTAACTGCTGGAGAGTATTTCCAATTTTTCAAAGGGACGATTAGCACTCAGTTTCAATTATCAGCTCTTTAATAGATGTTGACATTGAATTTACTCCACTTTAAAACCCTGGAAGCCCAACTCTTCAGATAAGCAGCTGCCCCAGATGCTTTAGAAATTCAGTGTGACAGCACCAAACCAGATGGCTTGTAGAATCTGAAACACATCTCAGGAAGTTAGGAGAGATGGTTTGAGGCTTGCAATCGTGACAGAATTTACAAGGAGTAATTCAGATTCAAAGCAAGCAGCAATGTGGGCTGACCCAAAGGTCTGAGTTTAATTTATTTTCAATTACCTGCCAGGTACTGGAAGCGCAGTTGAACACTTAGTTCTTGATTGACTGAAAATGCTGTCTTAACTTGTCCGATCTAGTCTGGAAGGTGTTTCTAGGAGAGTGAAAATCAAAAAATACTTCATATATTTGAAAACTACTGTAAGAAAAAAAAAAAGGAAAAAAAGAAACCTTAAAGGACAGAAAATCAACAAAATAAAACATTTTTATTTTTATTAATAATTGTTATCAGACACTTGGGCTGCCGTATGGCTTGTTATTGATGCTTATTAATACTATTGCCCATTTAGCTAAGACTTAATATACGCAAGAAACAAAATGCTCCTGTATCTGCAGAGGATTAGGTAAGAAAAATCCATCCATCCATTGTACGAGAAGAGGGGTACACCTTGGACAGGTCTCAGTCCATCACAGGGACACATAGAGACAAACGAGACAAAAAACATTCACTCTCTCACTCTCATATAGGGACAATTAAGAGTTACCAATCAGACGAACATGCATGTTTTTGGTCTGTGGGAGGAAACTGGAGTACTTGGAGAAAACTCACGCATGCATGAAGAGAACATGCAAATTCCACATAGAAAGGCCCCTGGCCGTGATTTGATCGGTGACCTTCTCGCTGAGAGGCAACAGCTCTACCAACTGAGCCCCTAATGAAAGAAAGAAAAATATTTTCCAATCTTTACAGCATCTACAAATGTTCTGACACATAATGTGATGATATCAGGTGTTAAAATTGCAGCTGAGGATTATTGAGAGAGATTGTTCAAGGTCTTGTAAGAAGGTTCATATTTCACCATTTAGAACTGAATACTAGCTGTGGTGAGATCAAAGTTATGGGCAGCGTTGGACCAGAAGTCTTATCTCAAGCAGGAAAAATAATTTGCCTTTTAGGATGTCTGACTATACAGACTAACCCCATCTTTCTTGTGTGGTGCTTGCAGTTTTCTAGCATATGAAGGTTAGAAAGTAGATTTTCACCTGGAGCAGTCTTTAACCTACCCTCCACCGAGTCAGAGTCTCAGTTCTCTCTGCAGCTGTGTAAGTTATACCGACACTAAATTTGACAAGCATTTAAGCAATCAATTTGAAGGGATCAAAGTGAGACAGAGTTTCATCCCCCCCTACGTAATTATTCAGTTTTAAAAAAAAGCTGTTGCCAGTCAAATAAATGTTTTTGACTGAGCTGGGAAAGGACTATCTGCTGTGTCCAAGTGGATGATTAAAAAAAAAAAACCTATTCTGTGGTAGAGTTTAAAAACCAATGGAACTGTACTGACAAGTCATAACATTATGATTACTGATCAGTGAAATGAGTCATATTTTGTGCCCATGTTTTTGGATTGGCATTCGTGTTCTTTTACACTCCTCGCTCGTTTTAACATTTCTGGAAATCAGCCCAACACTTACAATACCTATATTAGCAGTCCTCCCTTTAGCATGAGGACAGTGAATCCTTGCCGCCTCATGCCCAAATTTACAGTGGCTCTAAGGTGTAAATGAACAACATTTGAAAAAACAGAATTATATTTGAAAATATGGAATTACGTTAAGCCCAAGCGGAAGTGGCCAAAGCAGAAGTGGCAAAGCTGCTGCCTCTCAGCGAGAAGGTTGCCGGTTCAAATCCCGGTCCGGGGCCTTTCTGGGTGGAGTTTGCATGTTCTCCCCGTGCATGCGTGGGTTTCCTCCGGGTACTCCGGTTTCCTCCCACAGACCAAAAAACATGCTTGTTAGGCTGATTGGTGACTCTAAATTGACCCTAGGTGTGAGTGTGAGAGTGGATGGTTGTTTGGTGTGAGTGAGACAGGTCCCTCTTGTAAATGAGTCCCCGTGACTCAACGAGGCTAGCCTGTATAAATAAAGGTTGAATGAAAAAAAAGTGGAAATGGAAATCACATTTGAAAAAACAGAATTACATTAAGCCAAACGGGAAGTGGTGTTTTTATTTTTTATTGTTTTTACTTAATTAACAATATAAAACAGAACAATGTACAGTACACACACAACACAGAGGTACAGTTAGCAGGCTAACTT